>RXPK01000935.1:0-113397 GCA_004143645.1 Protaetia brevitarsis | reverse complement strand
TTTGTCAAGTATTATTTAGAGCAATAATAATTTATTAACCCATCTTTCGTTTATTTGCTATACAATGATATTGTTACAAAAATTATTGAATCAAAACAAATATGATTAAGGTTAAATCCAACAAGTATTAAGATTTCATTGAATAATATAATACTTTTGAGTCAAAAAGTATACCTTTTCAATAAACCATTATCTTAACGCCAAATATCTTTATATTTAAAACTGAAACTACTTCAATAACATTGCAGAATGTTGAAATTATTGAAACTAAAAAGAAAGCAAAGAGAATTACATATGTATATGTAAAAGTATGAACCTAAATTTTGATATAAATATAAACAAATAAAAACACGTTTTTGTCTACCTCTGCAAAAGAAATACTTTGGTCAAAAATCCGATAAGAGATACCGCATTAGATGCGCCGGTGTTGCGAATTATATTTTATTCAGTGTGATTCATCATCATATATAAATCAAAGTATAAAAAATAAGGATTAGTTAACCAAAATGCAGTTAATTAATGCAGTTCTAATGTTAGGGTACCTTTCCTAAATTTCCAATACTTGCCTTGATCACATTATAACAAATTTTTTTACCCTTATAGTACAAATACATTGAATAATATTATTATGAGTAACAGACATTGCCCGTAAAGATGGCAGTTCTCCTGATTCACTTATAGTAACAAGCAAATTAGCACACTTTATACAAGGCAAACACGTTCATAAAACATTTACCTCTTTCAATAAATATCATAAATAGCACTGTGATCGTCAGAGTGCCACTCGCATGCTGCGAATTAATCCCAATCGGAGAGAACTGACAGAAGCTGGTAAGATTACTAAATCCAGTTTCAAAATACTACATGGTTCATACGATAAAATGATTTATTAATCAATAAGTAGTAATAGACAGTTAGAACATGAACAACTTGCTTTGAACAGTTAGTAATGGTAGTAACTAAAGTATACAATTCAAATGAGTCCTACAAAATATGGTATGCCTAAATGAATAAACTAATACAACCGTATTATTAGTGTAAACAAACGTTAATTTGAAATAAATAGTTAAATAATGATTCGAATATGTAGGCACATTTAATCCAAATTTCGAATTTAACCTAATCAGGTTATTTGCTAAAAAATACGTAACATTGAATCGAGTATCCGGTACTGAAAAGTAAGTTACTTAAGAAAATAATATTTGTTTGCCCATACATAAAATAAGCACCTGTTTGTGTCAATGAATATTTCATTGATTTAACAATTTCTTTTTTTCCGTGTATACAGAGTTAGGAAGATATGTGGATCCATTCGAATATCTTTAATACAATTGTAAGTCTTGATTGGGCACGCAGTTTAATTAGTATTGCATTTCACAATTCAAAATCAATAGATACACACAACCAAGACTTCCTTTATATACGAAACATATTTATCAACACATTTTATAAGCAACCGGTGCATAGTGCATACATTAGATTAACAATTTCATTAATTTTTTTTATATTATCTATTGTGAAAAATCTTAAATATAAATGAATCTTTTCCATCACATCATGTTATTGACACATATATATATATTTGCAATACGGGTGTGGTTGCTATTATAGTATATTTGACGATATTGTAAGTATTAGATTAAGTTTAATCTCATCACCAATTAATTGTCATTTTATCAGATTACCTGAAGATGATTTAAAATAAATCATATAATTTAAAGATTGAAACGAATTTTTAATTCAGAATCTATCTTTAATATGGCTACTTTGATTTTAATAAGACCTTTTACATTTAATTAAATAAAAATTGGGGGAAATTTTATGAGTACATCTATATCTAAATCAAATTTCCGAATTAGCCGGAAATGATTGATGTGTCTATTGAATGAATTACAATTAAACCTGCTTCGGAGAAAGTACTAAGCCCTATCTTTAATAATGATAAAGATACTTAATTATTCAGAGATTATAAGGTTTTTACTGTATGAAATAATCTACCAATTAGGTAATGTATTTCTGCTAATAAGTGTAATATATTAATTCGTTAATATTTAATAATTTTTTTAAATTCATGTTGATGTTTAGTTATCCATGGAAGTAAAATTCGGTATAGTGAACCCAAAATGAGAGCTTTAGGGGTGTTCCTGTCACTTTGACAGAAATATTTAATGTAATTTCTATCGTAAAAAAAATCAACCCCACCACTAATGACTTTAGTTCCTCTATTCTTCGTCGACATTACGATGACGACATATTATGTACTTCTCATTTTGGGTTCATTATACTTGACTTAAGCTATAAAAATTCATTTTGTAAAGCGGTGTACATCATAATGAGCGCACAAAATGAACGTGTTCAATGCTTAGAAGTTGGTCAACTTTCTACTTTTACGCGCTGAATGTAACCTCACTATTCACTGGAGCTGTCATCACACTGTCATGTAAAATTAATATTGATACATAAATGAGTTGCAATGATGACAAATTAATCAAGCTGTGCGTGAGGAAGCTTTTGGCAAATGTCATTCAAGAATTTGTTCATAGGAATGAATGGTAATCACCTCGAAAACTTTCTTAACTGAAAGTGATTTTGTTTATACATTTTTTTTTTCTCTTGTTCTCAATAAAGTCTGCTTTATTAGTTTTAATTAAGTATCTTTGTCGTTATTAAATATAGGGGTGCTAAACCTTAATACCGTACTTCTGAAGCAAGGTTCTACTCATTTTTGGCTAAACCAGAAGTCCTATTAGTATGTAAATATACTCATCGAATCCCCGATTTACATTTAGTTAAATTTGTTGCCTTCGTTTTTTATTTGACCGTGTGCCTTATGTAACAAACGTTTATTAATTTTTGGGTATTTTTGGTCTTTTTATTTAATCAAACTAACTTATTGTTTTATTAGTGTTTTACTACGTTTCGGTTTTACGGTTTGCGATCTTTTTCATCTGAAACAAAGTTTGGTTTTTATTTCTCTTCTTTATGCCTAAATTTATATAAGTAATGATTTGCCTTCCAAATTTCCTTCATCATTAATATTAATACAATAGTTTGGTATGTGTCAAATTTACAACATTTATAATATGTATAAGACGAACCCCACATTTTTACGTTTAACAAACCAACGGAACACGAATACTTTTCATTCTGTAAGATCGAATTTTCAACGATGTCTTTACTCCTTTCCTAAACTGTTCTTATATGTTAAAACCTTATTTTATTATTGTAAACATTTTTTTTTTTCCGTTTTACACTTTAAGAAATATTCACATGCCATGTTAATCAATGTTTATATTTGTACAATCATGAATTTTGGTTAAGATGTTAAACGTTCTAATGTCAGATTCTTCTTTATATTTATATGATTAATATGTGACTGTAGATGTTGACATAAAGGAGAAAAATAAAAATCAAACTTTGTTTCAGATGAAAAAGGTCGCGAACCGAACGACCGACTAACAAAAAAAAATAGTTAGTTTGATCAAATAAAAAGACCAAGAAACCCAAAAAAGTTAATAGATGTTTGTTACATTTAATTAAATGTGAAAAGTCTTATTAAAGTCATATTGAAGATATTTGAATGGATCCATACATATACCTAATCCTGTATAACAAGAAGCGCTAGAGGGTTTGTGTATATTTTCGGGGTTTAAGCCAAATCGTTGTTAGTACACTATCAGGTCTTAGAATTTTCCCGGTGAATATATTTCCATATACTTACTCATCGATAGCTGCAGTTAGTCGTGGAATACCTCAATTATGTGCATATTATGCGGATAATTTAATTCCTGAGGTATTTTATAAAACAAACTGCACCCACGAATTTGTAGTACCAGAACGCTTCCCAGCAAGCGTTCAATTCTACCATTGCACGACTTTTCGAATCGCGATCGAACTACAGCGACGAATAGTAAACAAGAATTCGAAATCGCGCCTGTGCGACAAAAAAAAAAAAACGAGCCATCGTACCGACGGACTGTGTCTTCGCCGTGACTGCCGGCGTGCCCAAAAGGTGAAGGGCATAAGGGCGACTTTCCAAGTCTGCAGTTTAGATCGTAGAATACGACCCGCTCCGCCAGATGTGTTGGTGTGAAAACGGAATTCCATCTGTTGGTATGCGGTCCTACTACTTCAGATACTTTTTATTATTATGACGCTACCAGGCCAGAGGACAGACGGCGATGATTCCTTTGTCAATGGATTTTTCGAATGCCCAAACATTACGGAACACCGCCATGATGCGGGTTGTCGGTGTCTGTCGTGTTCGATTGTTTCGCGTGCAGCAGCGGTTCCTTAACGTGTTATCTACTAGACGATTTATTGGACAGTCATTCTACTTCAACTTTATGTATATTTAGGAACATAATGTGTGCATGTAACGTAAAGGCATGCAAATTATTATTAAGTTCACCGATCAGGAACCAGATTGGCTGTATGAATGCAGGTGTTTTAAACGGTATAGAATTTTACTGGGGCGTTTAGGATTTATTTTGGAACGGGAAGATAAATCACCACATTTATTACCTATTATAATCCTGAGAGAAATGCTAATGAAGTATTATCTTTAAGTTTGCTTGCTTTGTGGAATGGCACTTACTGTGGAAAATTCTCGTTATGAAAGAATTTAGTGTCGTAGCAAAATGATATTAAATAATCCTATAATCCATGACTTCCTCGCAGTAATTATTTCAGTGACATTTCTTAATGATAACAAAAAACTAAACGCGAGTAATTCTGAATTTAGTATAATTTACTACTTTAAATAAAAAAATGATCACTTCCTGACGAGCTTCCAGATATGTGATCGTCAAAACAGGCGAAAGCCGCAGAGCTATCTAAACTAAAATTGACTACTGGCGAAATTAAGAGGTTTGTGATATCTTTTTCTAATTTTGCTTACTTTTTTCCCGGTGAGGAAGATGTAACCCTAAGAAACCTGGGGGTTGGGACTACCTACCAGGCGCGTCCCTGAGGTGGTGGATAGGGGAACGGCCATTTTGTCAGCGTTCGCTCAAGACGAGATGGTTAGTGGCGGCTATAAGTTCGTCCTCTCTGCTTAAAGCCGGAGCAGGGTGAATGAAGACCGTTACCGTGAACCACTCCCCCCTCGCCCGAGCTGTCGTGTCGTGGCCAAGAGCTTGCACAGGCTTCTACACCGATGCCAGTTGTTGCTTTAGGCTACCGAAAGCCCAACTGTTGAACCAGGTCCAGAAAGGGATGGGGGGTCTTGGCTTAATTGCACGGATCGAGAGGAGACAACCTCAACAAAAATCTAAATCCTAAAGTGGCGGACTAGACTGATGGGATGCGTGGTGGATAGAGACCAGTCACTAGTCCAACCTTGGCGCACTGGCGCACCCCATTGTATTTAGCCTTACCTCTGCATGCGGGGCTCTGTGGAGGTGGACCTTTTTTCCCTAACTACTTGTGGGATCAACCATGGAGGAAGGACCATTTATTAGAGGGACGACACCGCTAATAAACAGGAACTGGAGCAAAACCTCCATAAGAAGCCCTCCACTTCCAAGGTGAGAGTACCTCACAAGGAAGGAACAAAGGGAGGAGCAAAACGACTGGAGCAGATTGGGGAACGGGATGGCATCCATCCCCTCTCAAATTGCGTAGCACTGTGCAACTCAAAGGCCGTGGCACCTGGGAGCACGTGAAATCGAAGAGGGAGACTTACCTAACCTGGGGCCTTCTGATATCCTACACTTTCTGAATGGAATAGGATTGGAAGGCCAGCTGTAGAACAGCAAGAACACGGGACACAATAGATCTTTTAAGTCGCAGTGTAATATCACCCTTGCAATATATACATACACATACACAACCCTAAGAAAGCAACTCGGCCAGAAAGAACTATTGTGCTCCTATGTCAATTTTAGATCTCTCAGTCAGATTGCACCCTATCAAAAAAGTTCGCAATCTGGCTGAGAGTTAACTTAACGACTCTGGGTTCGTCCAACCGATCAACCCCAAAGTGCGTCTACCTCTCCTCGCCCACTGCCGGGCAATTGACAAGAAGGTGAGCAGGAGTTTCCTCCGCACTCCCACACTTTCTGCACAATGGACAGTTCGCTAGCCCCATGCGATACATGTGTTTATTTAGTGTGCAGTGACCAGTTAAGATTCCTGTGTGTAATCTCAGTCTGTTCTTGCTCATAAAGATTGCCTTACGGTGTTCTTCCTCATTCGGATGAAGCTCTAGGCATTTACAGTGTTTTGTGACGGCGAGTCTGTTCCAAAAGGAGCAGTGCATAGCAGCAAGTTGGGACTTGACAAACGTTTTGATGGTGCCATATAAGCTACCGCACGTCGGATCTGGACCTAAAAACGGTAGCTCGCTAGCGCCTCCTGCCATCCCAGAGTGACCTGGCACTCACCTCAATGTAATATTTAGCTGTTTAAGTTTTCTCTCGCAGCACAGTACCACCTCAGAGTCAAATCTGCAAAGCTTTGAGGGTAGCCTGGCTGTCGGAGATGATTACTGCCCTTCCATTCTTGCGCAGGCAGTTTGAGATGCCCTCAGCACAAACCTGGACGGCAATAATTTCATCCTGGAAATGGTGAAGGAGGCCTTTAGGCTAACAGCTTCGCCATCCTGCTCTCTGTCTCTCCAGATTCCAATGCCCGTGGCCTTACGCGTTTTCGAGGCATTGACAAACCAATGGGATAGTCTTCGTTTTACTTTGCGGATGTACGCTCTTCCAGTTTCCCTGCTGGAGATATTTAGGCTGTATCCATTGCATCCACTACATTTTGCTCTGTAAGCTCTTAGGGTTGCTTCAGACCACAACACCAACTGCAACGGGGGAGCCCAAGAATGGTCTCCATAGCAGCCGTCGCCATTTTTTTTTGCGTCCTTCCTTTTGGGTGTAATTCTCATACTTGTGAGGAGAGTTTGATGAGATTAAAAGTATATTTAAAATATCTTCGTTCGTTTTAAAGCGAGATATGACGCGAATAACATTCTCTATATTTTTGTACTCATATTGAATAAACATCATGCACTGGAAAGCATGCGCAAAATTCCAAAAATCCAATAGTGGGCACTGAGAGCGATGACAGTTTCCGGTCGCACATTTCTGCTTCCGAGGATCATGTAAATATAATGACATATCCTACACGTTTCAAATATTCTAACGTCCATTTCTCTTTTGTGTGTACACTGAAAAACCAATTTGCTCAGGGCAACAAAATAATTGCAAAATTTTAACACGAAAAATTAGTTAATCCAACAACTATTTCGTTATTTCAAATACATGAAGGGTTAAATGAATAAATAATTTAGTTCAATTAACCAAACATTTGTTTGTCCATATTTAACTCAACATTTAGTTAGCTTACCAAAATTTGGTACCACCAAACAAATCGGTTTTTCAATGTAGTGGTCACTAGTTTTTCTGGTCCATTTTTATATTGTTTCATTTTAATAATGGCCTTAATTACGTAGAATTTAGATTAGTTCTGGTTTTATCTATTTTATTCCAAATGTTATAATAGCAGACGTGTCCCGGTGCTATTTTATTAAAATAGAAAACAGGTAGTAGAAATCTAGAATTTCCATTGCATTACTGTGTTACAGACAAAGTTTAAGTACGGGGATTTCGGTTATAAAAATATGAACTTCCTACGCAATACACATACTTCTAACGTTCACCTGACACTTAGTTAATGTGCTGGAACCTTGTTGTAAGAAGTCGAACGTAATTCAATAAAAAATCAAACTGTTTAAAACTCACGCAATTATTATTTTTTAGTAAGATGATTGTCATACAAGCTATGTATTTTGTCATGGAGTCTCCAAATCTGCAATAAAAAATGGAAACTTTCATTCAAAATTTGAAAGTTTACCACGGCCCCAGCCACTAGGGATGGAGATGACAGGTCAAGATTGGTATCACAGAATAAGTTCTGTTTAGAACATAATTATATACATTTGTTTTGTCCTAACCCGACTCCGTAGTTTAGTTTTGTTACGTCTCCATATTTAGATTTGAGTTCCTTCAGTTCTAAGCAGTTAATAGTGAAGACATCTTTCCCTTTTTCGATTCTTTCTTTATTCTAACAGACACCCTCTTCATTTGTAATTTACGATCACTAGAGTTTTGTATTGTAATAAGCAGTTCTGTTCCGACATTTCAAGCGACAATACATTTGTAAATATCTTACTATGTAAATATATGAAAATACAAAAAAAAAGGTTTTGTGAGTTTTGTTATTTAAATACATCAACGTAGAAGTGACAAATCTAGCACCAACGCAATCACACAATAACTACAGATTCCTTCAACAGGAACAACTCGCATTCCCAACATTTTTTGATAGGATGCGTAGTTTCCTTGATATCGTGTTGTAAGATAAAGAAATACTCACTCGTTGTAATATAAAATAGGGCAGATATGCGCAAGATTTTCTTTATTTGTCCGTAATTTCAGTTAATAAATAACCTGAAAAAAAAAAAAACTAAAAATGACAAATATAATAAGCTAAGATATCAACTAAAACTCTACATATCAGAATTTTATTATAAAGCTTAAATTATGTCATTTAAGTCGTAACGGTGTTTCTATTTTGCCGGGCTTAATTTACAGCAACAGATATTGTAGATTGCAAATTAAATATATTTAAATAAAATTGGTTTATTTGTTCCTTATAACAATTAAATAATTGAATTTTAGCTTGTGCAGTTTTCTATCCCAGCAAAACTAATCCCTTGAAACACAGATGGCGTTGTCAAAATGAAATTCGCAGAATAAATTTATTATATACGTTTGAAAACTACATACAAGTGATAAATTAAAGAATGTACGCTTGAGTAAAATAAATTGGTAAAAATTACATTTCAATTCTTAATTATTTCTAAATGTGATTGACAAATTAAACAATTTATTTTACATAAACACGAAACGTTACAGAGTAGAGCACAGATTACAATTTCTCTATGTCAGACCAATATCAACATTAAGCAAGTGTATCTTTTGCATTTTTTTTCGAAACGAAGTACTCGTGAGCACAAATGGGTTAATGTAGAAGAATGGTACATCTTTCTATTATTGTTGCTAAAACAGGTGTTTCGGATGGCGTGGTGGGGATCCGATTGCTCTCCCTGTCACTAGCCCTATTACTTTTATATTTATAAATCTCGTCCTCAAAAGATTCATTCAGTGGGCTATAGCCATACAAAGATATAAAGGTCTGCTTTACTTTTATTTCTGATTTCCTAAAAGCCTCGAATTCAGCAATACCTTAACTGGAATTCTTTAAAGATTCCGCAACATACATTTATCATTAATATCAACAGCCTGCTTACCACTACACCTACTTCTCTATTAATCATTCCACTATTTGCAAAGTACAAGAAGCGATATGCAAATTATTCTCTCAACATACTCTATCGATGTCACAATCTAGTTAATGAAACACGAGCGCGTTGTCGACTAGACGAAATTATATTCCAACGTCCGAACAACAACAACCTCCAACGCTGGATTCATTAACTAGCGATAAAAAAAAAACACCGATGACAACAATTGCAGGGGACGCGCGTTGGCGTCAAAACACGCATCTGCTGCGATAAAACGGACGGCCAGAATAAATTAATTTGGTGTAGACGATGGTATTTCAAACATTTCAAGGTGGCACTAGAATGTCCTTTTGAGTGCATTAGAAGTGAGGATTAGAGATTCTGAAATGAGCGTTGGCGCTGCGAGCTTTTTATGTATGCATACCCTACATAAAACGGAAAAGAAAAATTGTTGTCTACCTGAAATGCAAGTGAATTTACGTGAAGATGTCTATAACCTTAAGGAGAGAATTCTAAATTCCAACACACAACACAGTTTTAGTGAGAGTAGAGTCAAAATCCTAAAATATTAAATTCTTTGCAAGACTGTTGTTTTACCAATAAAGTAATTGAAGAATGTGTTGGGTACATTAAAGAGATTCTAGCATTGAATAATTATTTCTGTCTAATAAAACCTACAAAATACCTACTCAAATTTTAAATATACAAAGTTATCATAAAGTAAAGACATACTTCAGCTTATTATATATTTTTAAGAAATTAAGTTAACAATAGTAGGTGAAAGAAGCTCGATTGCTTGAATAATGGAATTTCTTATGTCCAACAGTGTTTAAAGCATCAGTTCGATTTGTCGTCCATTTTGCTGCTGTACAATCACCAACCGTTCTTCCGAATTCTACATAACTACATAGCATTATTCAGCAATTCCATGTTTAATAGAGCCCTTTAATTTTTTCGGCGTTGATAGTCGTATTCTAAACACAAAACTTTTTAAATAACCTCACAGCCAGTAATCGACTGGGTTAAGCTCAGGTGATCTGGAATTTACAAAATGTCTGTTTATGATCTTGAAAAACAGCAGTAAACAATTTTTAACTGTACGGATGCTCTACTCTGCGTAAAAGTGATGTTTTCAATTCCTTCCTGCTCGTTTTGTATCCGTGGAATGGCATAATTTCCTAACATTTGCAGGTATCCTTCACGAGTAACAATTACAGATACGGCCTCTCCATTCTATATCTCCTCAAAAAAAGAATGATCGAATGATAAACAGTGTAATCGCACCAAACGGTGACATTTTTGTCATCAAGGCCTTCCTGAATGATTTTATGTGGATTATCTGTCTACCCATATTCCACATTTTGAGTAATGACTCCACTATTTGGGTTCAATTTCCTTCTGAGTCAATATTCGTAAAGAAAAATCATATCTGATAGGAAAATCTTTCATTTCTTTAATTCAAAAACCAGTTTGAGTTCATAAAGAGACATTTTTAGGATTTTGCGCACAATTTTCCAAACCACGGTTTATCAACGTTACTGTATAGACGAGAATACATTTTTTGGAAATTTACTTAAAAAGTTGGAAACTAGAGATTTTAAAATCTATTTAGCAACAATAAGTGCAATAAAGACACCAGTTTATCTTAGTATGGTTGAACAGTAGCTTAAAGACTATTTATTAGACGTCTGTCGTGTGGAATCTAGTGTGGCCAACATTTAGTGACATTTTTGCCTTCCTTTTGAAGTACTACAAAATGAGTGTTTCTAGACGGCGGCACAAAGAAGAAAATGTAGTACGCATGCTTTGAAAATATTTGTGAAAATATATAAATGATTAATCATTTGGTTAATACGTGCTGGGCGTGCAAAATGAGAACTTATTTAGTAAGCATACAAATAAGTGGCATGTTATTTATTTGTATTCTATATAAATTGCGCTAATTATATCTCTCATTATGGTCAAACCGCAACAACAGTAATATCCATGAAATGATTTCTGCCAACCATTGCAATTCATTCACAGAAGTTTTAATGATCAAGATGCTGTAAAATCTTTTTTTATAACCACGAAGGAGAATCATTCTATTTTACTTTTAGTGTAACGTCGTTATTTAGACACCTATACGTAGATATACAGACTTCCATAATGGTTAATTTTAGTAGTTCAAGAACTTCTAACAGACGAAGTAAAAATAATATAAGTACGTAAGTGTAATGAAAAAAAGAATGGGAATAGAAAGGTTCTAGGGAAATGTCTAATGACCCACCAAAATAGGGATTACGATGGGATTGTAATACATGAAAACACAAAATTCCAAATATTTGAACTGAGTTCCAGACTTTCACGATAGATTGCCACATATTTATTTATTCAGTTTAATAAGATTAAATAAATTTTTGTATAGAAGTCTCGGTGGGTATTCATTCTGTCTTACTGATGCCTGTGATAATGAAATGCCTCTTAATACATACATGTATATATGTAATTCTTCAAGGTTGACTGTGTATACTCATGTATACATGTATTTTCGTATGAAAATGCAAACTAATTTCTTAATACTAACTGCAATGCATTTTTTGCAGAACACCCACAGAAGTCAATTAAGTTTCCGTCGTCTTCTATTATTATTACTAAGACAACAAATCAAAATTATCAGTTTTTTTGTCTATTGCTAATTTTTATCATTTTAAACCATTCTTATTAGCGAAAAGAATGCGATCCTTTCTTCTTCTTACGCTGGCGCTACTCGTTACATAAATGTTTCAAGTTAGCAAATGCCCCTTGTCATGTCAGCATCACCAATTGTACCAAGCATTTTTGTGGTAAAATGTTTCTAATATATACCTACTGATGCTAGTAACATTTCAAATCAAAAAAAGGTTTTCTTGGGTGAAGACGACTTTTGTTATCTGTCTAATATGTAGACTAATTGTACTGCCACATTTCTGGCACTTTACACTATATCAGTTAATTGTGTAAACAAGTAAACCTGACAACATAAAAATACTACGATTCTAACGTGGACGATAATCGTTTGCTGGTTCGAAAAGGCAATGCGTATTTATTATATGAAGATGAAAATACAGCGATAGCGTTAAATTAAATTTAGAAAAATGAAATCAAATATAGACATTTCTTTTGTAAGGCACATGTATTTAGTAGACAGGTAATTTTTGGCAAGCAAAAAATGAATTCGGAGGAATACTTCGATCAATAAACTAGAGACTCCAACAAAAAAAGGCACTCGTATACTCTGTGACATAAATTACAACACTGAAAAGGGTTGGGTTTTTTTTGATGAAACTTGGCAGAAACGTTTAACTACTAAAAGGTAGCAAATAATTAAAATTTCAGAAAAATTCAATCAAGTGGTAATGATTTATCTGTCAGTTTCTTCAGTATTTTTGTGAGATATTGTCCAGTACTTTGTTGTTTGATGGTCTAGTCATGTCTATAGTTCGCCAATATAGAAATTATCACATTGTTGGTTTGCGTGAAAGTGGTTTTTCACACAAACCAACAACACAAATTGCAAATGGCGTTGACTGAAATCAGTCCACCATCGTGCGCTGCTTTCAGATATGGTCTAGGGAGGATCATAAACGCCACAGAAGAGGAAGTGGAAGGCGAAGAAGAACAAATGAGGTGCAGCACCGTTATCTTCGACTAATGACAACAAGAGACCGTTGGTTCTCCAGTAGACAGATGAATCGTCGATCAATGGTTTGCTAACGAAAATCACCTGTAACAGTTCGAACGGTTTACTGCAGAATCGGAGCGTTTGACTTGCACTCGTATCGGCCATATCTTCTGTTACAATTAACGGCTTAACAGCGATAGCAACGTTTGGAGTGGTGTAGGTTGCGATTGCACTGGAATGTAGAGTATGACACAGGGCGATCTTTAGTGATAAATCCCGATTCTGTTTAATAATGTAAGATGGCCGTATGAGGGTAAGACAAAGACGTGGGAAACGTCGCAATGTTGTATTTTCTGTTGCGAGGCATGTGCACAAAACTGTGGGGATTATGGTACGGGACGCTATAATTTATGGGAGTAGATCTGATATTTGTTCGAGGCAATATAAATACTCAACGATATGTGGATAAGGTGGTATATTCTTCCATTTCCTCGGCAATTGAATAACTCACTGTTCCAGCAAGATAATGCACGTCCATATTGCAAGACGTTCTATGGATCGTTTTGTAGAGGCTAATGTCAATCCTTTGCAATGGCCATATCTCTGGATATTTCGGCTGGATATTTCGGCCATCCAGAGTGTTTGGAACATTATAGGGAGAAGATTGAGGAACTCACTGCACACACTACAAGCTTTTCAACACGAATTACAGGATGTTTGGGACACAATGCTTCAAGAGTATACTCTGTGACATAAATTACAACAGCAAGGAGGGGTTAGATTTTTTTTTGTTCAAACTTGGCAGTAACTACTATAAGGTATAGCATATTTTAAAATTTCAGAAAAATTGATCAAGTGGTAAGGGTTTATCTATCAGTTTTTTTCAGTATTTTTGTTCGATATTGTTCAGCACTTTGTTGCTTGAGGGTGTAGTCATGTCTAGAGTTCGTCAATATAGAAATTATCGCCAATTAAGCGAATTCGATATGGGTCATATTGTTGGTTTGCGTGAAAATGGTTTTTCATACACAGAAATGGCAAATTGTCTTAATCGAAATCAGTCTACCATCGTGCGCTGCTATCAGGCATAGTCTAGGGAGAATTAGGAACGCCGCAGAAGAGGAACCGGAAGGTGAAGAAGGACAAAAGAGGTGCCGGACCGTTATCTACGACTTATGGCAACAAGAGACTGTTGGTTCTCCAGTAGCAAATCAATTGTTGATTAATAGCTTGCTAACAAAACTGACCCTGTAACAGTTCGAACGGTTCACTGCAGAATCGGAGCGTTTGACTTGCATTCGTATCGGCCACATCTTGTGTTACCATGAACGGTTTAACAGCTGTAGCAACGTCCGCTAGCGAGATAAGACTTTAGTAACTACAACGTACATCCTCTGATGTCATACTATGTACTCTAATTTCTCAAGTTCTATCACATGATTTACCGAATCAAAAGCTTTTGATAAATCCAATAGTATCATCTGGGCCCAAGCATTAGAGTCAAAAGCATCGCAAATCTCCTGAAGCATTTATGAGATCCCACTGATTATCGAGCGTGTCTTCCTGTAGCCATGTTGTTTTAGTGTTAAGTAGTTATTCTTCTCAAAAAAAAAAGATCAATCTGGATGTAATCGCCTGTTCAAATATTTTTGATACAAATGGTAATATGCTGATGGGCCTATAGTTCTCACACACGTTCCTATTGCCTTTTTTGTGTATGGGAATAATTTTCCCTACCCTCAAAGCGCTGGGAAAAATTCCGATTGGACGCTGGTGTTAAAAAGTGTTGCTAGAAGTTCGCATAGTTCTTTCTCAAGACAGTTCAGAAAACGTGTAGAAATTACATATGAATCTTTTCTACCTTAGTTTTTCAGGTTTTTTGTTATACAGGGTGTATCAGTTATAGAGGTAAATATAATAATATGTAGCAGCTGTAATCATATACAATCAAAAAGTCTTAATGCCCAGGGGATCTATCTGTAAGCATTAACGAGAAAAAAATATTTTATAAATGCCGTGGGCTAGAGCCGCACCTGCGCCGAACCTAAATGCTGTCCAGAGTATACCCCCACATACCACTATCATTCAGCCATTACCGTTAGTTTTGTGTGGATCGCCGCTTGGAGTGCAAGCCACTTCGAACATTTTATTTAAATTCTTCCCGTTTCGAAAAAACGATCCTTTTCAGGACCACTATGATTTCATATAAAGAAAATCGAAGCTTGATGCATCGGCAAAAGCGCGGAAATGTATAGATAGATAGTAAAAAGGCGTGTTTGCTAATTTTCTGTATCTACATTTATTTCTGTGTAATTCGATTCAATTCATTTTGCATTATATGATTAAATAAATTCAAACAAAATAACTCAGATTCATGTGGTACCATTTATTAACAACTAACTCTCGATTCGACAAAGCAAAAGAAAAATATTTACGTTTTTTGTAACTACTGAAGTCGCATATCCGGTGAAACTCGAACGTCTTATCAGGATATTTTTTTTTTTTTTTTAAAAAGGGTGGTAACGCCTAAGCTATATGATTAGCTTATCAGGCACCATCAGAGCCAAATCTCCCTCCTAATCAACATTACGACCCCGGAAAAAACCGATTATCGTAATTGACCAGAGCGAGATTTGAACCCCGGACTCCGCACTGATAGCCAAGCGTGCAAGCCACTCGACTACCAGCCAGGCAAAAAGTAATACTTTGTAGACTTACGTAGAATGCTCTTAACAAAAAAGGAATGTTTATTTTATAAAAAGAAGAAATTTAAAATGCCTCAGTTTTGCTATTTTTACAAGGGCACACTGGCCGATTGGCCTTTATTGATTCAGAATGACGTTCAATGAACTTACGGCATACCATTAAGAATAATACTAAATGAGTGCAATGTATTTATACATAATACCACGTTTAGCGGGTGCTTAACATGACGTTTCCTTGCATCAGGTCCGGACTAAAGAATTTTTGGCTCTAAATTTTACTTTTTTTTATTCTTTAATCATGAAATCCGGTTTCGGTGGATTTGTGCTTTATATGTCGTGTATTTAACACCCAAGTAAAATTTACTTTTTTATTTGATACACCCTGTATTTCGTGTCTCTTCTGATGTTATTGGAGTAAAGAAAAATGATTTGATGCAATCAGGATTTCAATTACGCAAGAGATCTACATATGAGGGACCGCTAGATATTCCGGATGATATGCATTGACCAATTTCACAAAAATACTTGTTTAAGCCATCAGCCGATAAGATACAGTCAAAGTCATTACTACGTGGGTTGGATTTAATTGCGTTGGTGATTACGCCAAGTCGCTTTAATTTTGTTGTTAGAGTTTTTTATGTAAGCTGCATTAGACGTTTGTTTGGCTCGTTGTTTTTTTCAATATTCTGATTTAATGGAGGGTATATAGTAGTCATTTATTTGTGTAATTTTTGTGACTGTAGCCCAGGCATCTAATGTTTTTCTCAGATTAATTATGTCATCATTAGCAAGAGTGCGATCTTTTTCAATTTTCTTTGTAATTGAGATTTTTTTTCAGGAAAAGAGCTATTGAAAAATTTCATAAGGGAACGATGAAAACTATTAAACAATTCATCCGCATTGGTCGAACAGAAAGACAGCTGAAATTCGTTCTTAAGTAAGACTTTGATTTCATTAATTCCCCTTACAGTTATTTTTCTGGTCAATTTGGTTTTACTTGCAGGAAGGCCAGTGCCTGGAGCTGTATACTGCACAACTTGCGCCAGATGATGCGAAAGGTGCATATTAATGGTATTCTGAACAATGGTAGAACAGTGAACGTGTTATTCTTGAGCAATTAAAAAAGATTTGGGTCAAATTACAGATATTTAGCATGGTATTCATTTTAGTGGTTATGCTAATCACTTAATCACCAGCAATAAAGATGTGCTTGTATATTTTTTCTTCATTTCATAGAGAAATTAATTGTTCAAATCTATCTAAGAATACGTTTATGTTTCCTGACGGGGGTCTATAGATCAAGATCACAATTACTTTGTTTTTTGTTAGCTCCACTGCTGCTATCTCTAATTGTTGTTCTATTGATAAAGCAGTTATATCATTTCTCTCCCTTGCAGTGGTACCCGCTCTTGTAAGGATTAAGGAACCTCCATGTATAGCCTGTGTTCTACAGAAGAAATTTTTAATATCATAATCCGCTACCTTAAAAAATTGTAGCTTTTTCTGTGTTAATTGGTATAATCGTGAGGTGATCCGTCTGCTTAAGTTAAAGGAATCTTATTTTAAAAGGATGAAATCCAGTGCTGCTTCTTTTCATCACCAGGAATTCGTTAGAATTCGTAAATTGTTTAAAAAAGAATGTAGGAATGCTTTTCGAAGTCACCTGCTTACAACCGAAAGTAATTTAGCCAATAATCCTTCTCTTTTTTGAAATGTTGAAATTTGTAGCCGGTCGTTCAACGCTTACTAATCTGGTTTGCTAACGCAGTTCCTTAGCGAAGGTATTGAGCAGCGTCAGCAGATTGATGTCATTTACACTGACTTCGAAAAGGCTTTTGACAGTCTTGACCATGGTCTTCTTATATCTAAACTTTCTGTGTTCGGGTTTTCGTCTTCTGTAACTAACTTGATCGGCTCCTACCTGGAAAAACAGAACTTGTTTTGTTTCCTACAATGGTTACCTGTCCAATAGCTTTATTGCCTCGTCGGGGGTGCCTCAAGGATCCAAACTGAGTCCTCGCCTCTTTTGTGCTTATATTAATGACCTGCTATCCCTAATTAAGTGTGAAGTTCTATGTTATGCAGATGACTTAAAGATTTTTTGTAATATCTCTTCTCCCGAAGACTCGTTTGCTCTCCAATCTAACTTGGACATTATTCATGACTGGTGTAACTTTAATAAATTTCATTTAAACATTGAAAAATGTACTGTCGTATCCTATTTTAGAAAGAGCAATCCTACTATCTTTGATTACTCAATTGAACAAGTAAATATATCCCGCCAAACTTTTATTAAAGATATAGGTGTAACGTTTGACTCCCAACTGCACTTCTCTAATCATATTAATGTTATCTGTAAGTCCGCTTCTCTTTCTCTTGACTTCTTGATTCGGTCTGTAGACAATTTACGAACTTGTCGCTATTGAAAACTTTATATTATTCCCTTGTTCGTACTAAATTGCAGTACGCGGCTGTATTGTCATATCCATATATACACATTATCTTCTTGCTATTGAAAGGGTTCAAAAACGGTCTTGAAGTATCTGGACTTCAGATCTACTGGCACTTATCCTCCTCGTGGCTGCGACTATCTTAACTTAATAAACAACATTAACTTTCAATCTTTATCCGCTAGGAGGGACTTGATGAGCCCAAAATTTCTAGTTAGATTGGTTAATAGCCAGATTGATTGCTCAAACTTTCTTTCTCGGGTATCCTTTCGTGTTCACAGAAGTTCTAGTCGCTGTGATGATACATTCTCCATTCCTCATGCCCGGAGCAATACTCTCCTTAAAGCACCACTTACGCACATGACCCGTAATGCCAATCGTTTATTTGCTGATCCCTTTCATTTGCGAGTACTTTATTTTTAGAGCCTATTAGTTTAAGGCGCTCTCAGTTTCTGTTATTATGCATTACAGGGAATTTATATTTTTATATTTATATTTATATGTATTTCTCTCTTTATTAGTTTAATTAATTTAAGTAATTTTAGGTTATACTATTAGGTAGTATTGTAAGTTTATAACTTTCTATATGTATAATATACTTTTTTTTATTATTTACTATATAGTATTAGTGAACTGCACTTTTCAATTTTGTTTGTCCCGTAATTGGATCATCCTCTGTCGGACAATAAAGATTATTATTATTATTATAATTATTATTATTATTATTATTATTATTATTATTATTATTATTATTAAAAAGTTGCTTAAGTTAAACAAATCAAGTCTATGTCTATGCATATACCATGGGAACGAGTGTTAATATTTAATACCGCCGAGTTCTTTTTTGTCCATATGGCTTCATAAGGTTATAGCACTCACTATCTAGGTGGATCGGTTCACAAATAGTAAACATATGAGACGTGCTCCTACGGAACATTATAGAACACATGTAGATTTTCTCCACCCATATAAACTAGGAATACAGTTTTTTATATATCCTCTTTTTACCGTACGTCAGCTTCTAAATTCCTTTGTTTGAGCACCATATGGATTTTATTTACACCAAACCGCGGCTTATGAGAGTAACTCCAACCGCGCAATATATTCATTGCTTGTCATTCAGATACCGACCGTTGAAAGCAAAATATACCCACCGATGATGTTTGTATATATACAGATGTCATAGTGCAGGCTAAATTTAAGTTTATTAGGAATGCGAGGCGAAATGTTATTGGTAGCGGGAATTCGGAAAAACGCGCCTATGCAAGATCTCGGCATGTGATAATCTGAGCTGGGAAATCGTATAACTCATATTAAAAACCCGGACTTTTAGGTAGGCATATATAAACAATCGCGAAAGAATTCACATGCCTTCGCATATCGATAATTCTCGTAATAGAGAGTGTAATGACAAATAGGCATTGAAAAATTTGCGCAAGTTCCAGTTGAAAGTGATACGCGAGAAAGTGGCGTAAAAACCCTGTCGGTGATTGAGGTGATTGATAACCTCGCCGGCAATTGAAATAAATATCACGAAATTAATATTCGCTCTGCATATCAAAATAATGTGCCAACATATTGCAACTGTCACCATCGACTAGAAATATTACCACGCACTCCGTAATTGGGTGAAGACAGAAGATTTCTACCACATTTTCGATGTTATTCATTGGAAAAAATACTCAACATTTCTCAATATTAGATATCTAAGGAAAGTAGTCCTGAAAAATATAAATTCGGCAAATTCTTTTTTTGGGATCATATAACATTTTAGTTTTCATGTATAATATAAATTTATAGGAATTCCGTCATACTCCTATTGTAAAAATAAATGTTAATTTTATTATTAAATCTGTTTACGTACAGCATGAGTGAAGCATCCTCAAAGTTCTTTAAAGATTATATTAACTGTGGACTTAAGAGCTTTCATGTACCTAGTCCCCAGCTGGTTGATCGAAGTAATCTTTTGAGTTTATTTTTTGGCTTACCAAAAATTGCCTTCTTGGTCCAGAACTTCGAATTCACACAGAATGTGGTAAGCGCTATCTGTCCTCTCATTGCACAGTCTGCAGTTGGTTCCCAGTATTGATCCTAAGTTTCTGTAGGTATCCTTTCAGTGTCCTGTTAGGAGACCTGTTGCGATGCGAAGATGATACCTACTGAGCTGCAGTAGTCCTTCATCTTTCTTTTTTAATGGTCCATCATAAAGGTCTTACCATGAGTTTGGGTGGTTGCATTATTCCAGTGTTCTTTTTTTCCCTTTTAACTTGTTACCGGCTCTCGTGCCATACTTTCAGACACTCCTAGAACAGGTTCTTTTTTCGTTTCTTTCGATTGCTGAACGTCCGGGAATTCACAGAAAATACTTTATTGCGGTCTGTCAGACTATTCAGTTCTCGAATACCGACTTCCCAAACCAGTCGATTGTATCTTGGGTCCAGTGTCCGCAGTATTGCCTGATTGTCCATAGCAACATAGATTCGCTTATTTTCAAAAGCCCTCCGATTGATTTCAGTTTCACAATATAATATTGCGTATGCCTCCAAAAAAAAAGAGGCTAAAATTGATTAACATTTTGTATAATCGTCAGAAAAAAAACTCGCTTTTAAATAACATGTCAACTAAACTAAATTTTATTGATAATAGATAAGTTCAATGTTTATTCGTGACTCTGTGCCATTATCCACAACCTCATGCCTAAATTCGTGCCAAGAACGCCAGACCGCATACGAAATCCTGATCAAGATCTCTTCTTTTTTATAAAAAAAATAGTCTGATCTTTGTAGATTTCTACAGACTTTTTGTGAAGGTGGACATGGTACTGAAATATTGTGATCAAAATCTTTGTATTTTGAAAACTCAACGATTTCCATCCTGATGCAACGCGTGTTCAACAACTTCTGATTTTATTAGTTTATCCTAGGCGATAATTCCTTTTGTGTTCCTTAGCTGACTGTGATTCAAGTAGTCCAGCTCTTCTTGTAGATGTTTCGTTCCACAAATACATGTTGCACGATCTACTAACGTTTTCTATAATTGCTCTGTTCTGTTTCAGGTGGTATTTAATGTGTCTTCTCCAAGTGTCCAATATATGAAGCTCTCATCAAAATAGCGATACCAACACAGTTATTTTTGTTTGGGAGTATCATGTATTTTATTCTAAAAGAGATCCATACTGTAGTTAGTAATGACAGAATGGACTAATCATGCTACCTGATCTATGTGTTCATATTGTTCTTCCATTGAAAATAAGCTGTGGTGAGAAAGTGCTCATACAAGTCCATGACATCCATCGGATATATCTTATGTATGCGTTGTACAACGTCTCTAATAGGGATCATTGTGAAAAGTGACACAACATTAAAACTGACTGATAGTCGAGTGGCTTGCACGCTTGGCTACCAGTGCGGAGTCCGGGATTCAAATCTCGCTCTGGTCAATTACGGTAATCGGTTTTTTTCCGGGGTCGTAATGTTGGTTAGGAGGGAGATTTGGCTCTGAGGGGGCCTAATAAGCTAATCAAATAGCTTAGGCGTTACCACCCCTTTTAAAAAAAAAAAAAAATTATTTCATGGGAGCTTCATGTTTTGGAGCTTCTCAATGAAGTAAAAGGATTTTTTTATGTAGGATTCTGAGACTCCGATGTATAATAGATTGTTTAAATACTTCGCAACAAAATAGGCTGGAAAACAAATTTCTAAAACCATAAAGTTTTGGTGAAAGAGTTACCAGTTTCATCAATTCTAATTATTCTTGGCCAGGAATGGATGAGTTTGATCAGTTGATTTTTTTTACGAAAGATTGAGCAGGTAGGATCCCTGAAAAGTTTGTAGTTTTCTGGATCCAGCAAATTTCAAACTTAAGCATAGACGTCGTGGTTCATGGCAGTAATGGCATTACCTTTAATGATATCTTCAATCTTCAAGTGTTAGCGTGGTAGCGTAGTTTCTTTTTTCAAACAAACCAATATTTCATGAATTATTAACTGTCTATATAATTAAGTTTACAACAATTCTTAACAATTCTTGTGTAAAGTATCAGACTTTGGTGTTGAGTTTTGAACCATTAGTAGTACCTGGTCGTGAGAGCTTACACGCTTCAAAAAGCAAAAAACCATGTACTTTCTAGGATAACTGCTTAAAACAACGGGTTTTACTATTAAAATGAGTCGAAAAGTTCAATGTGGTTAAGCTTGTAACTCACCAGCCACCTATTGTATTAGTACCTAAGAATAAACAAGCAATATGACGAATGTATAAAAAACTCTCCCTAAAATTATAAAATTTATAAATAAATAATATAAAAATTTATATACATACTTCGAAATGTAAACTTACATGAGTATTTCCGATTTTCTAAGACTAGTGTAAATTTATAGTTCGATATGTAAAACATTATGTACGTTTTCATGTAATTTTCCAAACCAAAAGCAATTTTATATTTTATTGTAAATTGACACTTCAGAAATGTAAATTTCAAACTCATTTGGAAAAAATACACTGTAGTTCTACTTTGTTACACTTTATTTTGTAGATATGCAATTCGTGACGTACCTTACCTTATTACATTTCCACATATAAGTTTTCGCAATATACTAAATTTAATTAATGTAAGTCACTTACGACAACAAATAAACACACAAGTAAACATAATTCTCGATAATTTTGGTTTTCCTAGCAAAAATTAACGATGCGCATTAGAATTTACAATTTTAGTGAAAATTTTAATGTTTTTTAAAATTTAATAATCTTAATCATAACTATATGATTTTAATATATAACCTTGGTCACTTCTCAGTGGCTCGGTGTGTTCCGGCACTCTAGCCAAAGGGCCTTCAAGGCCTGTAGTGCTGAGTTTATTATAATTATATCTTTCTATATATATATAACCTTGGTACCTATTGACAGCTGGTAACGGAAACTTATCAGATTTCAGTAGGTGCTCTCCAGAAATTCCAAACTGGCAGATGTACAGCTGCTAAAGAAGCCATGCTAAATCTACCGCCTTGTATATCTACATTATGGGAGAAAGCAAGAATGAAGGCATACAGACTAAAATGTGGTGGGCACTGGAGAATTCAGAATACGTGTGTGTATGCTAGCATAACAGTGGAAATTTCCAATGCTTGAAAAACTGTCGCATATTTGTCTGGTGGAAAGGTGATCATTGTATATCTCACCCCGCTGTAAACCAGATCAATTCTCCGAACCTGTGTCTATAATTGGATTGATCCCAGTTTATCCGATCCGTGATTTCTATTTCGATTGTAAATGTGATATACTGGTAAGAATTTTAGGAAAATAGTTTTCAATAAATTTCATAATGTCATAACTTCCCAAGGCGGTTAGCGTTCCATAGTTGCAGCTACCCGTCAACTGTGTTAAAACATCGTCTTCTGTGCTTTTCAAATCGTAAGCAGTAAATTTTAATTTTTAAAGTATTTGTAGATACGCTTAAGTTTCGCAAGTATTGTGAATTACCTGGACGTCCAAGCGTTTAATGGGCTAAAAAATCTATTCAGCTTCATATGTTCCCAAAACATCCACTAATGCAGAAAGCTTGGAAGGAAATATGTTTTCTAAATGATTTCACAAAAGTTCTAAACTTTCGAATATGCTCTTCCTCACGCAATATTTTTTTTCATCCAGCCCCTTTCACACAAAATAAAGAAATGTCATCCTCAAATTTAAACATGTTTCTGAAAGAACATCAGCTTATCCTTAATCAGTTCTATGTTTGCTCGGAACATCTCAGCTTAATTTCATTTTTCATTAAGAATTGTGTTCGGCTGTGTATCTATAAATATATGTGAAAAAGTTCCCATAAACAATTCACAGTCTAAGCGCCATTTTCATAAAATTTCATTTTTCCTAATGCCCAGTTAAAATAATTGTTATTTAAATAAATATTCATAATTCGGTATGGTAAATTTAATATGGACACAACTGACATTCTTTGAGAAAACTTTATTTATTGCGTGTTGTTAGTAAAGTACAAACTGTTTCAAAATGAATTACATCTCAGTAGGTACTGAGTAACTAGTGCTTGCATATTATAATAAGCCGCTTACCTTTTATGATAAGTAATTATATTTCTAATGTCATTTTGACATTTGTTATTGTGTGAGTAGTAATACAATTTTGTGTGAGTAGCAATATAATTTGGGGATTCTCTACCACATTCTGTGTAAATGCACATACCTGTTGAGGATTAATTTGTCGTACCAGGCGGTGAATTAATAGCGGGTCATAGCAATTTTAAATCAAATTTATGTAGGATTGCCAGGGTAAAAGATTCACATTATGAATGTGGTGGGGCAGATCCAGCGGGGCATGTTTTATTGGAATGTCCACTCACTGAAGAGTGGCAGTCACGTACGGAAGCTAGGGCATTAGCTAAGGGGTTAAATTGGCCGCCACGCGAAGCAGATATTAGGATAACGGTCGAACGGCGAGCATTTTTTAATAATGCCACTAAAAATTATATAGGTTACGGAATGATATTTAAACAGTAGAATTAGTGTTAAATTATAGCTGTTAGCGTAGTTGGGACAATAAATAAGTATTTAAACTATAAATCTTTAATCTAATTACTAATTAGAATATTCGAGATTAAGTTATTGTGTTATAAGTTATAAGTGTTAGAATAGGTACTGCTGTTGTTTTATTTGTTTTTAGATCATTACGCTGTTTCAATTTTATATTTATGATGTGTGAAAAACGTAGCAGCTACCTGAACGCGGCACGGTTATCGGAATTGATGGGACCTGAAGGATGGCTTTTCCGAACTGGGAAGGATAATAATAACTTGCTGGCTATCAGTAACAAGATCCGGGACTTCTTTCCAGGCCTTAACCCCAGAGTAAGGTTTGTCCATGGTTTCCCCTTACTCCTTGACAAATGGTGGGAGATAACTAAAAGTTGTTCCATGGGCGCAAATGTAATAACAACTAAATAGCTGACCGATTTATACTAGACTCGCGATTAAGTAAACTAAATAAAGTGACACTGTTCACATACTCAAATTGTCCATATAATAGAAATTTCATTAATTTAGACAGTATATACAAGTGTGTGTACATATTTTGTATGTAAAATATTTATATCTACCGCATACATTGTAATTTAATGAAAATCTTGTTTATACACTAAAAAAGTTCGAATTTTAGTTTTGTGGTTGTTCACGTATTTTAGTGTTTCACGTAAATCAGTATTGAACATAATCGTGAGTCTACTGTATTATATTTTTGTTATTATTATTAACAATCATAGGGAAATAATTTAGTTAGAGTAGGAACATTTCGATTGTTATGAAATCCATATGGTATTTACGAATAGGTAGTTTCGTGTAGTATCTTTAGGTTGGCAAGGGGTTCAGAATGATTTGTAATTATTTAGGTCTTCATAAATAAAGTGTGTGAATGCCATGGCTCTGGATTCAGAAAGACAGGAATTTTGGACTATCAACAATGAACTTTGATGATTACTTCGGTCAACCAGCAAGAGGCTTATATAGTTCCGGAGGTTTGTCAGACGACTCACAGAACGGCAAAAAAGCGGTATATTTTGAGAAGTTTAAGCTTAGTATTGCGCATTATTTAATTGATGTCACGTTGTTTTCAGTAATAATTAGGAAAACATTGAAATACACGAAAAGGTTGCGAATAAAAATTGATTGGTGATTAATCCCCTTAAGAACGGAAACAATAGCTTAGTTTATGAACCGATTTACACTTTTGTTTTATAAGTCGGTTTTAAGGGTGATTTTGAGAACTGGTTTTAAAATCAGTTCAATAAATCCGTTTCGAAATCGATTGGCTGGTTTTGTGAAGGCGGTTTAAAGAAAAATCGGATAATCGATTCTTTTTATTTTTGATATATTTTAGTTCATATACCGTTAACTCAATGAAAAGGCCTATAGAAGACAGTTGATTATCTAAACATTTGGATATCACTGACACGACGCTATCGTATTGTCGGAATTGGAAAGATCTAAATAAATTTGAAGTTTATTCGACGTTTCGCAGATGTATACAGTACTCCCTCGTTAAGACGAACTCGATGGGGGAATAAAATATTCTGTTCGTTTTAAAAATAGTTTGTTATAACCGAAATCGATTAAGACGAACTAGTTCGCCATATGCGATTGTCGAATAACTTACTTAATAACTATACTTATATGTAGTATCCGAAGTTACTTTACGTCTCCGCTTTCTGAATCCACGTTTTCTTCCAAAGCACAAACTTCTACGTTACTGTCTAAAGCAATGAATTCACAGAGCGACAGGTTAGGTGTTGGATGTATTCCCGCAATTAGATTTGTCCAATCTTCAGTGCCCTGTGAGACAAAGAAGGATTCTAAAAGTAACTCGACAGCTTTGTTAAAAAGTAATTGTTTGACCAGTAACATCATCCCGTGATATAGACTTAACTTTCATTGCTAGTTCCATTTTAAATTTGATTGCTGTGATTCAATGCAGAGTAGAGGATTATATACAAGTCTGGTCTTAAAACGACACTTAAAGACTGCAATTATACCTTGATCCAAAGGTTGAATTCTGCTAGTAGAATTTGCAGGGAAAAATATTACGTTGACATTTGGCAGAGCTAGTCCGTCAATATTATGTGCACTGCAGTTATCCAATGTTAAAAGTACATGTCTATCGTCACTAGTCATTTTCCTCTAAAATTTAATCAGCCATAATCGAAATGATACATCCACCCAGGCATTCTTCTGATGAGTATAGTAAACATAGTAAATGGTAAAATTAATCGATTTATTTTATTTAGGCATCTAGGATTTTTATATTTTCCAATAAACCATAATTTCAACTTATCTGAACCGTTGTCATTGGAACAAAACTGCAGTTAGACGATCTTTGCTTTTAGAACCGCCATGGCATTTAATACCTTTAAAGTCTAAGGAACGATCAGGGAGCAAATTATAAAATACACCTGTTTCGTCGAGGTTAAAAATATTTTTTTTGTCATATGATTTTCTTATATCATAAAAGTATTTAAGCCATTCGGTTATATCATTTTCATTTACTTTAGTCGCTTCGCCACTTACAACATTTTACGGGAGGAAATTTTATATCTTTCTTGAAATTTCCACAGCCATTCATCTGAACATTCGAATTTCGATTTCTTTGGCCTTTTCCTTCAGCAACCGACCAGATATGGGAACATTTGAACTTCTAGTATTTTTAAACCACACGTGCATATGCAGACTACATACATATCTAGAGGATTTACTTACTTATTGTATGCCGAAGTTCGTGTTAACCGGGGCTTCTATTGCACTGTTAATATATTATTGTTCGTATTTCGTGTTAACCGAATAATTCGTATTACCCGCGGATTTCATAAAAATGATATAAAAAGTATATTGCATTTTAAGGGGGGGAAAGAATAATGTTCGTGTTAAACGACAGTTCGTATTAAACGAATTTGTCATAACGAGGGAATACTGTATATAGATCTTGCTTTTCTTAAAACAAAATTAACAATGAAAATTAATCTTAGAGTTTAGAAGAGATGAGTCAAAAATTAAAATTTAATTATTTTCATAATTCATATATTATTTTCATATTTTTCAAACTTAAAATCAAAATTTCTAAACGTTGAAATTAGTTAAATTAATTAGAATTTACATTTTAATTGTTTGAAATTATTTATTAAATCTTTTGTTCAAATTTATATTTCATCATGGTATGATATTACATGATCATATCATTTCACGATGATCAAAAATTAAATTATCAATTCAAAACGGAAAAGAAAAAGCTTCAAAAAATTTTGATATTATTATAATATTATCTTTTTAAATATTATACTAATTTGCTTTTCATTATGTACTCAAAATTTTTGAAAAAATCGGAAGCATGTTTATCAATCTATAATTCAACACGAGTAAATTTAGAAGTACAAAACTAGACTCACCTGTTGATGCCATGGATTGCTGTTGATTCTCTTGCACCATTGTGGCGGCCCTGGAGAGTACCTCTAATGGAGATTCGGCGACCTCCATGGCGATCTGCACAAAAATGCGAGGTTATCAGTTATCTGCCGGACGTTAAACACATTCGCGCGTCGTTCTCTGTCGAGTACGCGTAGAGATAACAACAAGCGGAACGCAGGAACGAGCGTGCAGTGGCGTCCGTCGCTAATGTGAAAATTACCCGTATCTTTACCGGATATCAACTCGTGATCGATAGTAGCAATTATACGAAGCGCTTAAGAGATTATTGACGGAAACGTGTGAGCCTGCCAGGAAGATCCGTTTTACGGTGCGGCAATAATAATAATAAAGCGGATAAGTAGTCATAAGTCGAGTGGCGGTCCTGGCAGTCATCATCGAAATTAAATGAGGGAAAAGAATTCGAACCGCGTCAGACACGTAGTTGGCGACCGTAAGTAGTGAATCGCCGTTGACTTTCGTAGCCGCGGACGACACAACGATCTCCATTAATCATAACAATCGCAGGAATCCGGCGCGTTCCTGTTGGACGTCTATATTACGTCAAACAAAAAGCGGGCGGTTCACTAGCGCACACGCCGTTTAGAGGGACATCTCTATAGCACAATAACTGTGTGTAAGTGGTGTAAATAAATGAATATGGCCATCGAATATTTCGCTAAAAATAGGCGCACGGTAGACAGTGGCGTAACAACAGATGAACATAAGTTGCGGATTATTGGTTCGCAAGCATTTCGTTTTAAAACCATGGCACCATTAGGGTAAAGTGGGCGCAGATGGGAACATAACTTTAGACATTAAATACGGATTGCAAATTGATATGCAAGGTTCTAAGTAGGCTTGTTGTAATCTTTAAACATTTACCTGCTGATGGATGTATTTACTATTTTTCGATGGGTATTCCTGATGTTATGAGAAAATTTTGAAAAGAAATATGTAAATGGGGTTCCAGGTGAATTAAGAATGCATTGTAACATAAATCTGGGTAATATGTAAAAAAATAAATTTTGTTCTTGAAAAAATGCAGGAACAAAGCTAAAACTCTTTAAATCAGAACTACTTAATATAAAAAAAATGCAACAACGATAAGAATATTAAACTTAACTAGTAGCAGCTCTGCGGGTTTCGCCGCGTGTCAAAACTTTCGCTCGACGTTTCGCTGTTCATGACGACAGCTTCTTCAGGATAATGAACGTTCAGATTATGTTTATAGTTACACCGGCCGTGAAAGCCTACGCAGTGTTAATATTAAACTTAATCTTCACAATTGAGACAATATAAGACAAACTCATCCCATATTTCGCAATCCTCCACTACCAACCCGCCATCCATGCCATTGTATCATACTTCTCCTGTGTCGTCACCGCACTTCTGAGCAATATAAACATACAACACGTCATCTTCCTCAACGAAGACTTGATTATTTCTTGTTTTTTAAATATCTACTCTTTGCTTTCCTTACAAATCTCGGCTTCTTAGTCTCTTCTGTTTTCTTCTTTGTCATTTTTTTTCCATTAATACTCCCTCAGCACTTCTAGTTGCCTTAGGGATTCTCCAGGCTTTTATTTTCTTGTAGCAGATTTTTATACGTAGTGCTTGTGAGGATTGTTGTCTTTCCCTTGTTACGCTTTGATTGAACCTGTACTTCGTTCCTAACATGAGATTAGGCATAATGTCTTTGAGAAAGCATAATGGAGACATTCAATAACAAAAATTTCCCCAATTTTTCAGACCATCGATAAGTAAGGTTTCTCAAATCTTGAATTGTTATTTCTGAGAGACCCAATTCCATTTTTTTCAAATATGTAACCAGCTGTGTCTCGTCTTCTAGGGAAAGAAAGTGTTTTTAGCCTAATGATTTTATAGGTTGGAGAGATCCAGCAGGCTGACGCGCTTCTTCCACTTTTCTGTCTAGAATTGTTTCTGGTACCTCATACTCATTCTCTTATCTTCTGTACCCACGACAACCCTGTTGCAAGTAATGAAACGATTTAATTCTATATTTAAGTATCCAACTATATTCAGTCATAAAGGACCAAGATTGAAGAGTAGATAGTGATGTCCCATGTTGCCCACTACCATAGCCCATCTTGCCTTTTTAAGACATTTTCTGGTTATGTTATAATAACATATTGAATATTTGAAATAAACAATAACACACTATAGAAAATACATGCAATACATGTCAATTAATAAGCACAAAAATGTGTAATTGTAAATAATTTACTTATACTTCCGATACTACTACGATGTCCCTATCATGCCTCGTGGCCCCATCTTGCCCCACCCTTCCCTACGTTAAATATAGCAAAATTGCAATGTTTAGCATAGGGTGAAGAGGAGTAAAAATGAAACAAAATTAACATACTTTACTTTTTCACTATTTTGTTCCACAAATCTTTGCATCCTATATTGACTTCCAGATGAATATTTTACCCTTCTAATCTTTTATAGGCAATATTTTGCAATAAAATGGAAGAAAGTAAACATAATGAAAAATTATCGTGTCTCAAAGGATATGTTACAAACCTTGGGGGGTTATCTCCAAAGTTAATCCATTGGCTCTACGTGATGACAGAATCTGCCATTGGCACAGCACTTATGGTAACTAACCAGCAAATAAAATTCTGGACAAATCAGAAAGTGCTCCAATATTTGAACAACTGTCCTAGTTTGGTGAAAGCAAAGGAGTGTATTTCACTAACAAAGAAAGACCCAGCTAGTCACCTCCGATTGACAGAATTTTGCAGATATGCGGAGCATTGAAAAATAATTGACCAGTATTTATTTTTAGCCACTGATATTCACTCGTAGGGGGATACAGACCCCTAAAATACATTTTCAACGATATCTTTGGAACCAGAAGAGATATCGATCTGAACTAAAAAGGAAAATGTTCTTCTTTCAAACAACTCGGACATTTTGGTTTAATAAGGAGATCAGTGGTGCATGACGGGGGTTATAATGGGTTATAATAAGAACAAATTTTATTCCCTTCACCACGTAAACTAGAAATTCATATTTTTCTCTACTAATCCATAAATTACATTAAAAAAATAAAATTTACTTATGGTAATTTATTTATGGATTTATGTTATTTATTTATGGATTTTTCCCAAAATATCATATACAGGGGTTACAGCCACCCCGAAGTGTCTCTTCCACAACTCTTTTTATCTTTCCTGCTTCAAGAACGAAATATTCGAAAGCACTCACATTTGATATTTGCGTTAGGTATCCTTAGAAGACGCGACAGCAAAGTTCTGGTTGAAAAGAGCCTGAAGATTAGATGAGTTTACTCTTCCGCTTTTTTGGTTTTTTGATATTCTCTCGAGAACGGTTCTAATGATTCCATTTGAAATTTAAATTTTTGCTACTTTTGACATAAACTTCTATTTACCTATGCCACTTTTTCTTCTCAAAGTTATATGAGGAGGGTTTTACCCTTATGCTTATATATCTTCGTAACCGTTCAATGCAGCAAAAAAATTTCGTAACAAAAATTAATCCGCTAGTAACGCTAGCAATAAAAAAGAAGTAAAAAATAAGAAACAAAGTTTCTACGAACATTTTACGAAAGAAACATATTAAAAATTAGAACACCTAGGTAAGGAATGAATGTGATGTAAGTGCTTTACGTCACATTTTTTCCTTCTTTTTTTGGTGACTGCTTGTAAGTCAGGCCAGAATCCAGGAACTGCTAGAACTTGACCGTAAAAATGTCAATGTGATAGTCTATGTCCTTACAGGTCACTGTAAACTCAGAAAGCACTTGCCGAATGTATTTAGAAGATGAAGAGGAACTACAGTTTCCTGGAGTCAGTAACAAGGGCTGGCGCTGTTTCCGCAGGTGCTGGTCTCCATGAGTAAGGTCCTTTCGCATGGGCTCACCTTACTCCTTAGGCGAAGTGCTGGTAGATAGCACTAAAGTCGTGGTGCGAGTGGGCGCAAACACAATAGCAACTGATAGCCGACCGATTTAGTATATTTTTGTTATTATTATTAATAATCATAGAGAAATTATTTAGTTAGAGTAGGAACATTTCAATTGTTATGGAACCGCATATAAGTACTTCGTAGAATAGGTGCCTCGTGTGTACCTTTTTAGGTGGAGCACGGGGTTGGGATGATTTGTAATTATTTAGCTTTTCATATATAAAGTGGTTTCGAATTCATCATCAGCCCTATCTATATTCCTCAAATATTATTTCCTTAGTAGTTCTTAATAATTAGCTCATTTGTATAATGTTTTATTATACTTGTTTTAATTAATTTCATTAATCATAAATATTTTTATTTGTTATTATTGTCATTTGACATACAAATAATGAACAATAATAGACTGGGTGTATCTATCTCTACTGAATGATATTTAAATCAATTTCAATCTTTCTTAATTATTTTCAACACCTTTCATCATCAATTCAAATTATATTTAAGAGACACAAGATCTTATCGTTGAATGACATAAAAGTACCTATAATTACACTGGTGTTTAAATTCCCGATTTAAATTGCCCCATTTCCTATCAGAAAAAGACAAAATACGAAGATAATCTTTGACTCCGTTTAGTGTATAATTCAAATTCAATCCACTTAATCACGCCGAGCAGGAATGCAACCAAATCATGTTAATACATAATTATTTCGTTCTGGTGTAAATATAATTTATCACTTGTCAACTCTCTAAAACAAAACCGGAGCTCTGTTTTTATGCGACCTACCCGCACTATAGACCACATTTTCACACGCAAACGCACGCCACACGGATTAAGAGAAATTCCGAGATAACAAAGGCATTTTAAGTAGTAAGTAATTTTATGGTGGAGCCTGTTAAGCCATCATCTATACGAATACCACCATAATTATCTAATTTACATCTTCCGTAATTTACATTTTCAATTAACCTACTATGTGAGCGTGTATGTATATGTGGATGCGAGTAGTATGTGCGATTGTACGCATATACGGGTGAATTAAAATAAACAAATATTTCAGAAACTACAAGGAATTCAAAAATATTCATAAACATATCCACTTTTAATTCAAGGGAGAAATATATGAACAACAAAATGAAACATATTAACACGTGAATTATACTTTTGACGTTAACTGTGCCTCCAAGGGTACAACCTCACAAATTTTAAATGGAACGACCCATCACGTGGTACCTTAAATGAAAGTTTTATTTATATTATTAGGATTATGACGATGTATCACTTACAACTCTCATTTTTAAGTTATGTAGAAATTTTTAAATTAAAACTGGCACAGTTAAGAATATTTAGCAATTAAAAATTTAAAAAAATCAAGACGAAAAGTTAGTACGAAATATGAAAATGTGTTTTTTTTTTAAAAAAAGTCAGAAAAAAATTACCCCAAAAATGGGAGGCAATATTTGCTACTTTCCATTATGGGGTTATTTTACATCTGGGGGAAATTTCCCCTACAAAGCTAATTTTCCCTACTTTTTTTATTAAGTGTACTGTACTTAATAAAAATTATTTTTTGATAGTTTTCCGCATTGAATGGGGATAAATGTTGTACAGAAATGTAAGGAAAATTTCTCGAAATGTTAGAAATTTTGCATAATACATGTATTCTACGTGAACATTAATGAGACAATATCTTTTTCTTAGAAATAAATTTTTAACATTATAATATCACTGATAAAATTATTAATATCTCTCGGGAAAAACTTAAAATTGCTTTACAATTTGGAAAATTACAGTTAAAAATGAAGTACATAATTTTCAAGTGGCAAGGAAGAAAGCGAATTTGAAAAAAAAATATTTTACGTAAAGAAACCATATTTGAATTAGATATAGTAACTGAAGATTATTATCACTGTGTTCTTTGAAGCGATCAGACTATTGCTTTAAAATAGTATCTTTATTCAAATAAATTAGCTTAGCAGTAACAAAATATTTGTTATATTGAAATTTGGTATTAGAAAGAAAAACGAAGAAAATTAGTTCTATGCAATCCTTTAATGTAATATTATTAGCGACCGGTTTCGGCTCTAGGCCATCCTCAGGCGTAATACGTCAAATTAGAAAATTAAAGCTACGTCATTAAATTTTGAAGTGTTTTCCAATTTCATTTGTGTATTGTCCTATTTCCCTATTTCGTTTTATTTAATGTTTTTAAAATATAAGAACAGTTCAAAATTTAATGACGTCGCTTTAATTTTCTAATCTAAACGTATTACGCCTGAGGATGGCCTAGAGCCGAAACCGGTCGCCAATTACATTACATTAAAGGATTAGATAGAACTAATTTTCTTCGTTTTTCTTTCTAATATCAAATTTCAATACCACCAATCCAGAACTTACAATAATTTGTTATGTTGTTTGTTGTTTTTCTTGGTTTTAACGGAATGTTGTGTTGAATATTAAACAAAAAATTGAATTCCAATGGAAATTTTAATGACGTTGTTTAAAATTATAATGTTTAAAATTTTAAACGTCAGCAAAATGCAACATAAGTTAGGGCCGTTTGCACCGTCTGTGATTAACATTTTAATTAACTAATCAAAGATTAAATTTAATTACGAATTAAATATGAATAAGATTGCACCGAACAAATTTAATTAATAATCAGTTAATTAAAAAGTTTTCCACAGAAATATAGGTTGGTAGTGCGTTAAGTTTAGTTTTTAGTCATAAATTGTATTTATATTGGGAACACTGTTCCATCATACTGAAAATTGCCGCTATGCGAATGTGCGATTTTAAGCGGCATTTGAAAGTTATTGGAATTTAAGCTGAAGAAAATTGCTACAGAGTTAAATATTGAAATAAAAAAAGTTGAGTAGTGTTAAAATGGAAATTAATATGTGAATGCAGGTTTTTTTTTTCATTATGCAATTCTTTTATTTGTTTGTTCTGCAAATGCTCCAATTTTTGATACTTTATTTGACCTCTGCTATTACTTGTTATAATTATTTTATTATTACCATCATTTCCTTATATATTTTGTTCCTTTTATTTAATAAATAAATGGTTAATTACATACACAATATTTCTTTTAAAAAAAATCAAAGTGATAATGCATTTAGAGTAAATAAAATATATTTCGTTTATACAAAAGCCCAAGAAAACAAATACAAAAAAAATGTTCAAAAGTTAATTTCTATATAGCAATGAATTACAAATTGTTGACATAATATATTAGTATGCCTGTGTCGCAGCAGGTATATTATCAACAGCGTCATAATTAATCTCATGAAGTTGTCCATTTAAAATTTCTTGATTTAATTTTTCTTCATTGATTTCCTCTTCACCCACATTTATGGCTATATTGTGCAATACTGAGGTACCAACTATTACTGCCATAAAGGCGTATCCAGCTTTAAGCGACAACCATATGCCAGTATTGGAAAACATTCTAATTAAAAACATGTTTTCAATAACATTCCGTGTTGTAATATGGCTTTCATTACAACGATTTTTCACAACTGTTTCAGAATTTAACAATGGGGTTAATAAATATGTTTTTGAGGTATATCCACTGTCGCTTATAGAAAAGAATGGATCGTTAAAGTGTGTATGCCCTGGTTGTCGTACTACGATATCCATCATTTTTAAATTAGCATCATATAAAAATTGTGAATTTATAGAAAGATATCCTTTCCTATTACGAAATACCTCCGGGTCATTCCCACCTGAAACCACGAGTAATCCTCAAATACATTTATGTTAGTTTTTATTTCGGGAATTAATTTTTGATTTACCTTGGACTTTCTAAAACCCTGCCAAATACACACTTCTAGCACGCAGCTATTCCTTGTTCTAATCTTCAAAATGAACACTTTAATTAGCTAACTATTTCAATTTACAGTCACAGATATTTGTATTATAACCAAAAGCATAACATAACCTATAATTCGCCTATAACACGATTGTAAACAAAGAAACTACGCTTGCGCCAACTTTAATTATGAGTTAATTCGTACCTTGGGTACTGATTAAAGATAATCACGAATTAAGGATTTAATTATTAGTTAAGCAGTCGGTGCAAGGGAATTTAAACTTTAATCACGAACGGTGCAAACGGCCGTTAGTGAATTTCAAATTAATATCAAGTTTTCATTTAAATTATGTAGTTAATAAATAAAAAAAATAAAGCAAGAAAAAAATGTAACTTAAATTTTGATTAAATTATTGTTATGTATATTTTGAAAATAGATGAAAATTTCAGTTGAGGGAAAAAATGTTTTAAGTTATTTTAAAAATATGATAAAGCTTTTGTATACAAAACCGAAACATTATTAATATTTCCATTGGAATTTATTTTTTTGTTTAACATTCAACACAACTTCCGTTAAAACCAAGAAAAACAACAAACAATATAAGTATAAATTTTACGGAAAAGAAAATTAATCGAAATAAAAAATATTTGTTTGGATATATGATACCAAATATGATTTTCTTAAAGAAACTATTTATTTCATAAAAAGTCGGCACAATTACAGACAACGTAATAGTAGATTTGAGTCAAAATGGCATTATTTAAATCATCACAGCGTGATGATATAAACATTTCACAAAGTATAAACATACTCTATAAGTACTGAAATTGCCGTAAAGATGGCGGTTTTCCTATTTTACTACACTAACTTTCCATACTCAATATAAGTTTTCTGCATGGCAGACATAGCCATCAATCATTTATTTATTTATTATTTGTTATCACAACAGTTTCCCCATTGCATATGATGGGGCTTGATTTTTGCGAATTAACCACCAATGTGGAGAGGCAACGAGCAACTAGACTGCAGTGGTTTTAGGGTAAGCATTAGAAATTGTCATATTTTGTTTGTCTTTTATGCATTAAATTCAAATTAAATAAACTCTACCAAGGCACTTTCATTTCGACGATATTTTCCTTTTTGTTAGGAAAAAAAAACAGAAATATTGAATTTAAAGAAAAAAACTAAAACTTTTATGGAAATGATCACTCCCTTAGAGATTCTACTTGTGAGTATTCCAGACTACATGAAAAAAACCTTGGAAAAATTACCTGTAGTTAGGACTATTACTTCTAAAAGTATAGGGGCATAAAATTGCCCCAAAATCGTACAGGAATTTTACCAAAAATTTTTTAGTGCGTATGATATGAATATTCTTGACAAGGCCTATGTTTGAATTTGTATTTTTTTCTACAACGAGTTGTATATTTAAAGTGTTTCTATTATGTCAACATCTGTGCGGAAAATATTTATAGAGCTACCCGCAATGGAACCGCACTTGAATCACTAAAGCAGCACAGTGTCTGTATATATGCGGGTACGTTTTCTGTTCACATGCGAGAATGAATGTGCTGAACATACACGAAGGGAACATACACTTTTACAAACATATATAAATTTACGTTAACGGAAAAGACCACATGTGCCTGTGTTCTTCCCCGATTCGGTAACCCAAATACGATGTCCTTGCGTTCGGCAGCGAATACAAACGCTCTCATCTGCATACATGAATGCATGACGACGACTACGGCGAACTTTCTTTTTGTGACGATCGTTATGCACGCACGAATCACCTTTGTAAACGCAGATGGTATATGCGGGTTTTGCCCATAGGTGGTAACAAGTTGCAACCCTATATTTTAGGAAGAGACCACTAACGTACAAAAAATATCCGGTTTAAATGTTGAGATAAGAATAGCGATACAATTTTTAGAAATAATTTGCAAAAGTAATCAACCTTGCCCAAATTTTAGAATAACGGTATTATAGGTAACGTAACCTCGAAACAAATATTCAAAACCATGTAAGTGTAACAAATGTTGAATGATATAACTTTAATAGCACATAAACGAGGTTATCAAGACACTTAACTATTCGATTTTGCAACCTATGTGAACCTGGCACCCGACTTTTGCAAAATTGACTTTTTTTCTTGGATAATGTTAGTATTTCGTCTGCAGTTGTTTGTAGTAACAATAATTTCGCTTGTAGTTCCATCCGTAATAGAAAATCCACTTTCGTAGTTCCTTTGAGACTCGTTTGTAGTTGTTTGTAGTGATTTTCCTTTCATTTGTAGTTCAAAGAATAATAAATGGCGATAATTTAAACAAATTTTCTGAAGGTGAATTTGTTAATAATTGAGATATCGAAAATCCGCTTTCGTAGCTCCTTTCAGACTCGTTTGTAGTTGTTTGTAGTGATTTTTCTTTCGTTTGTAGTTCAAAGATGACTAAATGGCGATAATTTAAACAAATTGTCTGAAGGTGAATTTGTTAATAATTGAGATATGGAAAATTCGTTTTCGTAGTTTCCTTCAGACTCGTTTGTAGTTCTTTGTAGTGATTTTGCTTTCGTTTGTAGTTCAAAGATAAACAAATGGCGATAATTTAAACAAATTGTCTAAAGGTGAATTTGTTAATAATTGAGATATTGAAAATCCGCTTTTGTAGTTCCTTTTAGATTCGTTTGTAGTTGTTTGTAGTGATTTTTCTTTCGTTTGTAGTTCAAAGATGAATAAATGGCGATAATTTAAACAAATTGTCTGAAGGTGAATTTGTTAATAATTGAGATATCGAAAATTCGCTTTAGTAGTTCCTTTTAGATTCATTTGTAGTTGTTTGTAGTGATTTTTCTTTCGTTTGTAGTTCAAAGATGAATAAATAGCGATAATATAAACAAGTTGTCTAAAGGTGAATATGTTAATAATTGAGATATCGAAAATCCGCTTTCGTAGTTCCCTTTAGATTCATTTGTAGTTGCTTCTAGTGATTTTCCTTTCGTTTGTAGTTCAAAGATGAATAAATGGCGATAATTTAAACAAATTGTCTAAAGGTGAATTTGTTAATAATTGAGATATCGAAAATCCGCTTTGGTAGTTCCTTTCAGACTCGTTTGTGGTTGTTTGTATTGACTTTCCTTTCGTTTGTAGTTCAAAGATGAATAAATGGCGATAATTTAAACAAATTGTCTAAAGGTGCATTTGTTAATAATTGAGATATCGATAGGATTTTCAGTTTGGCAAGTAAACTCTATACACACAAAAGGATTTTAGTACAATTTCTGTACAAATTTGAGGCAATTTTGTGCCTCTAAAACCGTAAAATAACGTTTAGTAAAAGTTTCGAAACGTGGGTAACTTTTCCAAGACTTTTTCATGCAGTCTGAAATACTTACAAGTATAATTACTAAGATAGTTATAATTTTCATAAAAGTTTTATTTGTTTAAAAGTATAATAATTACAAAGAAAAAATTCAGTATTTCTGATTTTTTTCCTAACAAAAAGGAACATATCGTAGAAAAGAAAGTGCGCTGGTGGAATTTATTTAAATGGAATTGAATGCGTAAAAGACAAAATAATTTATAATGCTTACCCCAAAAACGACTGTCCGCCAGTTGCCCGTTGTACGCCTCCCCCCCCCCCACATATTGGCGATTAATTCGTTAAAAACAAAGGGCACTGAATGGAAAGAGGAAACTGTTGTTATAACGCTTTGTAAAAAATATTTATCTGGCAAGTAATAGATAAATATTTGAAAGCTATATCTGCCATCTGGAAAATCTATATCGAGTATAGATAGTTAGTGTAGTGAAATTTCAAGAAAGAATTTCACATAAACTTCGAGATGCGGATTGGCTTAATATGGCAAATAGAAGGCAATTGCAAACTATGTGCTTTTACCATAATATTATTATTAATAAGACGCCTTCGTATCTCTACAGTAAAATTCGTTTTCGCTACGAGAGTCATGAGTTGGGCACTCGTTTCAGAGACAGGATATCACCTCCTAAACACAGAACTTCCTTGTTTGAGAGGTCCTTTTCATATCATATTTACAAGTCTTACAATGATTTGGATGATGATCTTAAAACACTGAATCCGACAATGTTCAGGGCTTCTTAAAGGCGTTACTTACTTGCAGGTCAAGGGTAGCATTGTGATTTAAACGTTGATCATACTGTGGTGGGCACATTGCAGAATAAATTTTAGCTTTTAGTCATTGATTGTATAACCTAGACCTATCATACGCATTTATCTTTAGTGTAGAATTTAATGATATTTTAGGCATCTTCTTTTCTTTTTTTTTTCATTTATATAACCAAGGTTTAGAGGATAGAGCAGGAGAGGATCGTCTTTACATCCGCCCATTGAATCTCTCCTTGAGATTGTAGCAAGTTACTGTTTGAGAGATCTTTGCTTGTTGATTTTGGCGTCATGTATTGAATTCATAGGTATTTCCTTTTTATGTCTTGCTTTATGTAATTTTTTTTTTTCTCTTGCTTTGCTATAATAAAGACATTTATTATTATTATTATCGCAGTATACGCAAAAGTTATATTGAAGTGGGACCAGTCGTATCTTGGCGCGCTGGGATCGAATCACGCGTTGCCAGTATACGTCAGTGGTCAGCACTGTGGGGAAAGGGTCTCCCACTATCACGGTAGGCAAGCGTGTGAGTCAGACGGCCGTCGGAGATCGGCTACTGAAAGTAGAAACATATGTAGAGAACCGTCGCGTACGGACTTTCGTTTAGACACTTCTCCGTAATAAAAATTGGGTTCAAGAATATTTAATATTTATTAATTTGCTCAGAATATCCATTATATTTTATCGGACAATCTTCGCTTAAATAACTCATGTGTTCTGTGTCGTGTTATATTTTCGTCGATATAAAATCACAAAAACACCTGATTAGTTTTGCGTTAGTTAGATGGGGGAATGTAAACAAGTGGCCCATGTACGTGCAGTTTAAAGACTAAACATATGCAATTCCGAAGGAAATACGTTAGTATTTATATTTAGGTAGATAAGTATTCCCGATAAGACCTTTACAATTGCTTTTAAATTTATCTACATAATTTGTGTCGATATTAATTTAGTTATCAATAAACGAGGTAATCAACTACTGCAAGCTGAGCTAAACTGATTCAAAACTTTGTAAAATTAATAAAAAGGAGGGGGGAGAGGGGATTTGACGGAGATTGACCCCACCGCTCAATATTGTCATGAGCCGCCAGTGATTTATAGAAAGTATTTGTTAGGCTGCGGATAGTAATAGTATCAAAAAAAGACAAAAAAAACGGCAAGATAGTGAGTTGCTTGGATTATCCCAATAAACTTATGGAATAGAGTAATAGAATCTAGATGCTGAAAAACACAGGAAGCAGAAGCAGCTGAACGAGGTAATACAACAGCGTTTGGCCTATGAAGATACAGAATTGGAATAACAAACCGAAATGGAAAGTTTCCAAAAAATATTTGGTGCAAATTAGGACTTTATTAGGGGAGAAAAAAATACAATTGAAAATCTTCAAACATCTGTGAAAATATCTATCGTAACACATTTATTATTTATGTATATTTGTTTGGCAAGTTTACTAACACTTCACCAATTTCCTTCATCGAGCGAAACAAAAAATCGGCACTTCTCAACTGATATCATTCATAGGTATTTAAAAAATCTTAAAGATGCCGTAACTCTACAAATTTAAAGATAATCTCCATAAAATAACTGTAAAATTGACTCCACCCGTATAACCTGGTATTCGAAAATCTTATATTACCGCCATTATCTGCCACAATAAATTACGACTTTTGTAAATAGCTTTTACTGCCCTTCTATTCTTTAACACTATTCGGTCGTTATGTCCGGCACTCCAAATAAACAAATTCTTTGTGTCTCATCTCACCATCTACATAATATACCGCTCTGTAGAAGAGGTACGATATATTTCTGACCTACCCACATTGCAGTAGCTGGAAGAATGACTGCCGTAAGTAGATATACGTGTATATTATTTTTACATGCGACTCGTCTCTAGAAAAATATTTAATTTACGCTTTAGATTTATCCTAGATTAATTTTACAACGTCCTGTGACGAAGAGTGTGTTTGCGTTCATTTGAGCAAACGGAAATGTACGCAGAAGTATGTATGTCATCAAGGATGTTTGCGAAGTGGGCGAAAGGCACAAATATTCAGAACAGAGCGGGCGATTTAGGTTTCCGGATTGAAAAAATCTTTCTCGTACACTCAATTCATCTCTCATGCATAGTTTGCAACCGAACCTCTGTGTGATGTAAAATGTCATTTCAAAATGATTTTGAATATATTTTTTAAGTGGAATAGTATTGCCATTTAATTTGCGTTTCCATAACATTTTTTTTTGTTTTTAAATAGAAAATATATCACTCGCCTAAGCAATTGAATATAACCCTTTGTAGTAGCTTTCTGCAAGTAGTTAAAAGGCATTTTGCAAGGAAAAATGACTTTATTTAAAATTTAATTTTTACTTAATTTAAATCTCTACCATCTACCGATACAAACAAATTAGTAAGGCGAGTTAAAACTTTAGATTATTGCTGCAACACTTTTGCGTTATGAGCGGAGTTAAGCAAGAACAAATACAATAACTAAATAGTATTATTTTAATTCTGTTTATGTAATTTTTTAACTACAAAATAATGTTAACAATTTATTAACTATACAGGGTTTTCCACGGAAGTGCTAATTAGAATTTTCCGGCTTAACGAAATTCCTTAGTTTTAAAAATTTGGGGTTTGCAACAACTTGACATTTGCTTTTTTCTAATTTTAGAAACCTTGTTTGTACTTCGGTTAACCGGAAGTCACCATAAAGATTGTTATTTTAAATAGGACAGCCTATATATTATTATATTTTTGAATTCACTATAAAATTCTAAGACGATTACTACTAGGGTTTCCTATACCTATCTTCAACTGTTTTTGAGATATTATGATTTTTGTTAAAATTTTGACATTTACATCGTTATATGTAATTGATTGGTTCTCACTTGGTTTAAGTGTCAGAACTCTCCCGCTTTAAAATTAACAAGTACTAACAATGTTTTACCAAAACGTAGTAAAAAAAATCAGTGGAATTATACAGGCTGTTTAAAAAATTAATGGCATATCACAGAATTTTCAAAGTTGCAAAACTTATTTTTTTCTAATAGAACACCCTGTATATTTTTGTGTTTTTGGGTGTAGAATTAAATTCTACACCGACTTGTTGTAACATTTCCCATACCCATCTTCAGTAGTATTCTTTTAAATTACTCGTTTTGTTTATTACCGCTTTCAAATGGCCAAATAATTTTTATCTGGTGGGCCATAACTTTTAACATCATAACAATTTATTAATATTAGTAAGTATTATTGTTATATCATTGTTTGTTACACGTCGCGTGTTGAAATAGGTGCATATTATTGCGGAATTTGTGAATTAGATAATGAAAAATATTGAAAGAGCTTATTTTAACCTGGATACTTTAAATTTATTTTATAATTCCACTGAATTTTTTTACTACGTTTTGGTAAAACATTGTTAGTACTTGTTAATTTTAAAGTGGGAGACTTCTGACACTTAAACCAAGTGAGAACCAATCAATTACATATAACAATGTAAATGTCAAAATTTTAACAGAAATCGTAATATCTCAAAGACGAGAAGATAGGTATAGAAAACCCTAGTAGTAATCGTCTTAGAATTCTATGGTGAATTTAAAAATATAATAATATATAAGGTCTTCTATTTAAAATAACAAAGTTCATGGCAACTTCCGGTTAACCGGAACTGCAAAAAAGGTGGAAATATTTTAGAAAGAAAGGCGCAAGTACCAAGCTGTTGCAAACCTCAAATTTTTATAACTGAGGAATTTCGTTAAGCCGGAAAACTTCTAACTAGCCACTTCCGCGGAAAACCCTATATGAGGTATAAAAAGATTCACAGTAGCAGATATAAAAATATATATCAGACGTATAAAATATGTAGTACTTCCTCATTAACTTACTTTTAATATATAATGTTATAACTAACCTTCATCAGGCATTTTACTTGTAACAGTTAGAAGATAAATAAAATTGAAAACTACAGAAGAGAAGGGTATGGGACCTTTGCAGGCGAACCTTCTCCAATGACTTCTCTTCTTGTTAGCACGCAGACTACACATAAAAATATATCTTTTGCCAAGTTAAAATCATCTTTAATCATCTTTACTCCCCACGAATAAATAAAGGTGCAACTTTTCACCATTTCGGATATTAAAAGGAATAACTACTTCCTAGTTAGCTAGTCTTTATCAGAATTTGGGATCGGTGGTAATTTTATTAATCTAGGAGCTTATACTATTTCAGTGAAAGCTATCATCGCCCCATTTTGCTCCGAGAATTTTTTATCTGTGTATATATTTATTAATATGACGAGTATATTGAGACACCATAGACTTTAAATTATTTCAATATTAAACATTGCATAGATAACCATGCCGAAAGAAAATACCATGCTTTAAAATACTTTACTTAGTAGGCCATTTTTTTTAAATCGTTGGTTACAGGGCATGCACATATTAACCACTTTGATAGTTTGTATGTTACCAAGATGTTCAAAAAATATTTATTATTAAGAGTTAAGAAGATAATAATACTAAAGGATGATGTTGAACATGTTGCCCATTATTTTGAAGACACAGTCGAACTCTTCATGTTTTCAAAAACATTTACGAGGAGTTGTGAGGTTATGGCGGCACAGGAATTTGTAATAGCATTGCGAAGCTCTTCGATTGTGTGATGTTTGGTTTAAAAAAATGGTATTTGTTAAATATGGGAAAATAAAATAATCTAAAACTGTCCAGTCTAGAGATCTTGCACGAAAAATCCAATACTACTTCGATAGCTGCTGTTGGGCAAGTTCTCATAGCCCCCGTTATGCATACACATGCTAATCTTTGCACTTTCGAGAGGTTAATTCTCGCGGTTGGCCAAATTAGTTCTTTTGCTCCATGCTATTGATACTGCTATAAAAACCATTGACAGTACTGTGTTTTCGTACAAAAATTACCTGCCTGAGTTCATGAACTACTTGAATTTTATACGGAAATAAATTCTTTTTTTAAAACGGTACGACAATTCCCGCTGACAACTGTACTTCTTGAGAGAGTTTTGGATTGAATAGTTCATTTGAATAGAACTTCGAGGTATACAAGGGAACTAAGTGAAATTTTTTTTTACATTTAATACTTTGGCGGAAACTAGAAGGGCCATATTCTGCGAATCTTTACACAAGCCGAAAAGGTTGCCGAACCTTTGGCACATACCGCAAAGGGTATTGTCTTTCGGAATAATTGTCCGCTCCAACACGGATTACGATGGCATTAATAAGGAAGTGCGTTGCATATTCGTTTTACGTACCTAGCCCATTATTTTTTGATTTGATTGCACATTTTTCGCGGATCCAATTCCTTATTGTACTTGACATTATTTATATTTTGAATGTCTATCTGACCTTATTAGCTGATATCAACTGTTGCTTTGTTAGTATGGAGTGTCCAACATATGTTCGCCATACACAGAACTAAACGTAATATTTATAATATGCATGTATATATCCTCGAACATGCCCTAATTAACATCAAACGGAACTTCTCCGACTCGGAAAACAATAACATCGTATCAACTATTATACATCTCCTCGTACATATTTAACCAAGAGATAAACTTGTGCTATTTACTTGACATTTTTAAATAAACATCAAAATACATGTGCATGTAGATCGTGCATGTATATAAATCAACGACGCAAGACGCGCATAAATACGGATAACTGGCGAAATTCTTTCCCTGAACCTTGAATACAGTTTACAAGATACATATGTTTATGTACACAAGTTAATGCGTGTCTGTATGCAATAAAATGCGAACGACGTTATCAGGGTTTCATTTCAGACAAATTTACATACCGCAGTGTTTATTTCCACTTTTTTTAAAGTATTTATAACTAAAGTTAACACATCTGCAATGCACTAGGCGCCACTAATTCCAGATTATTGCATTTCATAAATTCCAGTACACTTGTTGCTAGTATTTCTAGTTGCGCACATGTTTCGTTGTTCGTTCTGCTGTGGAATAGGATTTGAAGTTATAAAATCAAACAGACCTATGAAAACAATCTTATCCACTCCAGGATTTAATTTATTGGCTATTTAGACTCTCGTGATCTTAACAAAACTATTTTGATTTGACTTACCGAATTAAGTAAATGTGTGACGTATGTGTTAAAACACGAATTCAATTTAATTAAATTGCTAGTGGTTTTGTTTATATAAAAAGAATGATGACAGTTAGACGAGGAAATGAACGATTCATCTTACTGAAAGAACTTTTCCTTAAGATACTGTACACAAACACTGTAGACTCTTGTAAAGCATATATGTATAAAAGATATAAAGGAAAGAATGGCAGTTACACCTTATGTAAACCTACTATTTTTATCCATCTTCTCCATATTTATCCTTTAATAAAACACATTAACTTGAAAATGTATAAACGGTATAACACATTCATACAAAGAAATTTCCTTTTTTACGTAATTCTTCTAGGAAGAAATAGTATTTATACTCAAATTATTTTCTCGTTATCACATCAATTTTGTAGGGATGTAGTTAAATATCAATTTTCTTCATGTTCTATACAGTTTAATTTAGTTACGGATAAACTAGCTCAATAAAACTGCGTGTATTGTAGGAATCAGTAGTGTATTTTTTTGGTTTTTATATTTCTTGAACTCAAACGCTATTTTCTTATATTTAATGCACAGTATATATTTCTTGAATTGATATATCAATGCTTATTGCCTCTAGTACTTTAAATTGGAGAGATACTGCTGGTAGACTAGAAGAAGAAAAAAGTAATTGAATGATGTGAGCCCAAGTTAATTATTTAGACAAACTAGTGATAGATAAAAGTATCTTTTATCTTTATCCGTTAGCGATGAATAAATCTATCTATAGCTAATCATCCGTGATCTATGCATAGCTTTTATTTATCTTTGAATAAATTATCTTTCTGATGTTGAAATAATTAATTTACATTTTGTTAATTCATTTAAGAATTCATTATCACCAGATATTGTTTTGATTGATTTTTAGAGTTCTAATGTTAAAAATGAATTAATTAATATTTTAGAATTTGCAACTGTTGATGAAGATACTATCTTTAAATTATTGCTTTCAATTAAAACCAAGTCCATTGGGAAGGACCAATTAAGCCCATACATTATACGTTTATGTTTGCCGCATTTGCTACCAATACTTACACATATAGTTAATTATTGTATACATATTCATTCGGTTTTCCCACATTGTGGAAATACGCTCATATGGTTCCGTTACCTAAGACTAAGAATCCGCAATCTCTTGGGGATCTTCGGCCAATAAGCGTATTGCCTGTACTTTCCAAAGTACTTGAGAAAGTATTGAAAATCGCAGATTAAGCAACATTTAAATGCTAATAACATTTACCCTTCGTTGCAATCTGGTTTTAGAGTTGGTCATAGTTGTGCAACGGCCCTATCAAATGTTTTGATTGAGATGGGTGGTTTTGCATTACCTATTATTGGCGAAGCAAAGAACTTAGGGGTTTGGTTTGACGTAGACCTGCGGTTTAAGCAACATATTTCTGTTTGGTTTCAAAACGCCTACAGGGCATTGAAAATGATTTACCAGCAAAGGCATATCCTTAGTAACGAAATTAAAACAATGTTAATCAATTCGCTGGTAGTAAGTCATGCTAATGACTGCGACGTTGTTTTCGGCTTTGCGTTAGACTCTACTGACAAATACCGTCTCCAAAGGCTTCCAAATTCGTGTATGATTTGATATTTGGTATTAGAAAATATAATCGTATTAGTCACAAATTAAAAGAACTTAAATGGTTAAATATAGGAACAGGCAAACATTTTACGCCTTATGTTTTTTCCACTCTAGATAATTGTCACTAGAATACCTCGCTATCTCTACAATAAATTGTGTTTTCGTACCGATATTCACCATCTAAATTTACGCTACAAAGGTCTCCTTACGCCACCATATCACCGTACATCTCTTTCAGGCGGTCTTTTTCATACAACATTGTAAATTGTTATAATAATCTCCCAGTGCGTTTCAAGACTCTTACTAAATCCTCTTTTGGTAAACATGTGTATCTTTTTCTCTAGATAACCAGTGACTTATGCGTGCATCTTTCATTATTATTTATAACATTAATTTGCTTTTAATCAGTCTTTGTAACTGTTTTTTATATACCTATGTTTCGTTTTGTTTTATTTAATATGTTTGGGGTTAAGTGACAGAGCAGTCATATGAATTTTATGACTGAACTTCGCCCCTATTCCAATTATATATATTTATGTTGTAAGTCCAAAGTAATCTTAATAAAGACACATTATTATTATTATTATATTATCGTTATTTAACTGATCTTTCTGAACAATTTTATTCGAATAAAGGCCAACTCTGCTAGGAACCCATATTTTCTCTCTTGGTCTCTCAGGCTTGCATCGTTGCCTATTTTTTTTCTTCAAGTCTACTATGTATGGGGAAGTTCTCATTATTAGTATTATAAAAGTGTAATATCCGGAATTGTTTGTTGTTTACCCACTATTACAATTTATTTTCTCGGTAGCATTTATTTGTACTATTTCAAATTAATTGTGACTTAAGACAACACTCTCAATTCACACAAGTTACAGTTGTTCTTTGTAAAACATTATTTATTATTCCGCTATAACGGATGATAATTTTATTGCTGCACGCGAGAGAAACACAAATTGGAATAAATATTTGCCACATTACACCAAAGCATGACGTTAACGATCTTTTTAATAAAATTAGAGACTGTATATATAGAAGAATGTCTAAATTATTATTTATCCTCTATTGAAAGAATTCATAAGTAATTTTGAATTATCAATTATTCTCTGTTTGTTAATATGGAGCTAATAATCTGGAGTGCTGTTCGCTAGTAACCACAAAAACCACAAATGATGAATTTCGTATAGTTGTATTTAGAATTGTATGGTGTATTGTGTACAGCGAAGAATAGGACTGCGCAATATTTCTAAAAACGAATCAAAAAATTGAAATTTTTAAAATTTACTATAAATCGAAGGTATAAGGATACACATTATGTGACAGCTAATTTAAGGTTATTTGTACAATCACCACCGGTGTTATTTAACTGTCTTTCTTTATGGAATACCCTACTTTTTGCCCGATTTTTGGAATCTATAATGTATTTGAGACAGCCTTCTACTAATGTGCTATACTTTTTGAGATATTCTGAGCATCTGAATCCTTACTAAACTCGAATTAATCTAAAGAAATTAATACATCTCCTACCGAATTAATGGTGACAATCGATTATGTGCAGAAAGTACAGTAGAGTTTTACTTATTAAAATTTAATTTTAGAACTAAAGACAAAAGCAAGTGAAAAACTCGTACTGAAAATAAATCACATGAACTTCCAATAAATTTAGCTTGAATTCACTTGTTTTCCATTTTTTTTTGTACTGATTATGATCAACCAATATAGGCGACAGACTTAGGTAATAGATTATACAGTTATGTACATATTCTAAGCGACACCTGTTAGGATACCTATTTCTGTGTTTAATTTGCTGCAGTTCTCCTTCAATCTTCATATTACCTTGAGGAAGATGACTAGTAATTTTTAGAGTGGTAAACCGTAGGAATAAATATATTTTTATCAAATTTCAAAACATAAGTTCCAGTCTTCTTGAGTCATTTCGGAAACAAAGTTTCTAAAATATTCCACTGCTTCTCAGACGTTAAAAATCTGGTGCCACACCTCACTTCAAGTCAAGATTGTATGGCGGGTGTTGCGGTAAGAGCTGGCCTCCAGAAATTGCCTCTGTTGTTAGCGGTATAGGTTACCTTGATGCAGAACAATTATTTTATATTTAGGACGTCGTAAGAGGGAGTTTTCTAATACATTTGGCAGGGATACTGTTGTAAACCATTTTGCAATCCCCGCGGGATATCTTTAAGAGCAACAGTTGCGACTGACGCAGATATCGAGAAAATCTAGCTACCTTTCCTTTCCTACAGTTCGAGATTGCTTGATTTTGACTGGATTAAGGTCAGTAGGAAAGACCCATAGAGCCGATTGCCGCTTAGATTCAGATTCTAATGTATAAATTCCACTTTCGTCGCCAATGATAACATTTGTAGACTGAAAAAATACAACAACGGTAAGTCAAAATTACCGTTGTTGTATTTCTTTAAAGTTGCTTGCACCATTGCACACGCTGGATCTGTTAAATTGTGAGGTATCTAACACCAACACACCTTCTTTATTTCCAAGTAATCATACAGGATCTTTTTAATTCCAGTTATACAATGCCCAAGTTATTTCTAATAATTCTGTAGATGATTCGATTGTCGTCTTCTTCAATAATTGTTCGAACGGCACCTGTGTTTTCATCGGTAACTGTAGAAACTGGTCTTCTTTTTAAGTTGTCACTAAGTGCAGCCCTATCGAACTTAAATTCGTTGTACCAATTGTAAACAGCCCTTTGAGAAGGTGCTTTATCACCAAGTGCAGCACGAAGCCATTCTACGCTTTGCTTCGGATATAACGAGCTTTAAAAATCATAATAAATCAGCTCCAAAATGTCTCTTGTTAAATGCATTTTTTTTACATACTTCACTTACTTTGACAATACACTGAAAAGTAGCTGCTGTAGTTATGGGAAATTAAATTTGAACTGTCAAACTACAAAATAATAGGGCACTTGTTTGATAGCTCGTTTGATTCTCTACGACCACTTGATATACCAGTTTGGAGAAATTTTCGGTGCTACCCTCGTACTAGACTTCTACAAAATAATCACTACCTCACAAGTATTATAGACAAGTTGTTAGAAGTCATATCAGAAGTCGTTGCAGGTATATCACAGATTCCAACAATAGAATAAAAAATAAGACATCCCATTCAACAAAATGATAATAATAGGGTAGATAACCCCTGACAGTGGTGCATTCAATTTCAAAAACCAACAACCACAAAATGTGTCCGTATTGTGTGTTATTGTAAAATTTTCAGAATTTTAAATTTATTCGTTTTGAGATATTCTTCGTTAATATCATATATATTAACATCAAAGAATATCAAGGCTATTTCGAAAACAAAATCATATCCGGTTAATGGAAAGCGACGCAAATTTATCTATTGTGTTATAAATGTGAATTTTTGTTACTGTCGAAAACAGCTTGTATATCTGATAAATATTAACCAAGAATGAAGGGTGAGTTTTATTTCTGAAAAAAGGAGTCTCTTCTGTATTTTTTCTTTTTTACAGATGTTGGAAAACTGTAAAGTTTTCAGATAAAGAAAATTTAACCTATATCAGATATAAATATTGACAATAGAGTTGAGATTTACTTGAAAGATATGTCAACTTCACTCAGACACACTACATGTTTGTCGTTCATATCGCTAACAAAAATACAAATATTTTGAAACATATATGACATATTCTTGCATTCTCCAGACATAATCTTGATTTCCAAACCTTAATGAAAAAAAAACTGTTTTGAATTACATCCTTTCAAGCAGTTGCTGATTCAGATTGTTATATCAATTTCTATTACCTACTTTTAGACTAATTCTCCACTAGATTACGGAAAATTCCAAACAATTAAAAACAAGAGAAGAGCCGATCGTGTCGTCCTATTAACTCGCAATTATTAGCGTGCGAATAGGCGTGAGGCACGCGAAAAATGTATTTGTTTTCCCATAGGGCAACACTCCAACTATTTTATTTATTTTAGACCGACGCTGTTGTCGGCGCCGAATTCAAGATGCCATTGTTACGCAGCTTGTTCGTAATTATCGCGGGTAAATATTTTAATCTGGGCGCGGAGGATAGTAAAAAAATAAGTATGTAGTAGAGGCCGTTACATGACGACGGATTGCGATAGCGAATTTTCAGATGCAGTACGTTTAATATAGGACGTCCATTGTAGTCATTGGAGTGATTCTATTGTCGAAACAACAAAATATTTCTTATTTACTGTAGGCTAGATGAATCAAATACGCAATATTTTGTGTCGTATAATAAACGGCAAAATATTATCCAATTCATAAACGTTGAGTAACCGTTTATGGCGCATAAAGTGATTGACTAAACAAACATTTAATTTATATCTAATATAACAACCATATACACAAAAAAACCGATCTATTAGCGGCAACAAAACATATTTCGTCAAGAAAAACATAAAGAAAAGTTAATTGAACAAGACGTTTTGTTATTTCTAATAAACTAACATGAAACCCAAAAATGTTTAGCCAAAAAGTTTAATCATCCCAACCAAACTATTTGTAACTGTAACTACAATATCACTTTGTTGTGTTAACGAAATATTTTAGATTATAATTCCTGAGAACAATTTCATTGAACCGCTGCAACACAATCTTTTGTTAAATCAACAAAATTATTTTTTTGGGGTGCCAATCATGAGACTTTTTCTCATTTTTTTATAATCATTTCGTCATCATGCATAGCAAATACGTAAAATACGTGTGTGTTTTACAGAAATTGTCGCATAGATGGCGCTTCTCCTATCCCATTCCAGTGGCAAAACATAACTGATATAAATAGCACGATGAATACAGTTATAACATAGTTTGACAGAACAACATTAGATGTTTATCTGGTAAGTCCTCCTTTCAATGCTCACGGCATCTATTAGATGTTTATCTGGTATATTTACCGCATCCTACAGCGGTGGAGTGATAATTTGGTTTGGATAAACAAGTATTTATTTGCTTATATTTAAGTCTACTATTTAATAACCGCAACCAAATTTTGGTACCGTCAAACATATCGGTTTTCCAGTGTACAACATAGATTTACCGTTGATTATATACCAACTGGTATAGCAATGGCATATTTAACCTACATTATATCAAAGTTAAAGGTTTATCCAGCTAATGCCATAAGTGAACCTACAACTGTACTTATCTTTGAGAAAATTTTCCTTTCTCTTGCAGATATCGATATCAAACATAAGGGAATACCATGGTATATGACATACTAAGCATATGCCAAGAGAAGTTAGGGTGACAAAGCAAAAAAGCTACTCGAACAATAGGAATAGAACGATGCAAGGAAAGAGCTCAAAGATCTAATCTTGAAGAAGTTAAGATGTGCTGGTCTAAGAGGGAGCATGGGAGAAACTTAGTTACAGACTTCAACGACCACATACGGTGGTGGTTGCAAAATAGTCCCACACAGCTTGCGTACTGCAAGAGCTAAAATGAGCTGAGCTGTTTGGTGACCAAGCAAAATATTTTTGGGCAAATTCTGGGAGGTTGAATGGGTTTAAAGACAGATATAACGATTAAATTTGTGTGGGGAAAAGATTTCTGTAATTCCAGGTGCTGTTAGCGTTTTCAAAAAGAAATGTGAGGGTGACACCCAACGCTACGCTAAGAACTAAATTTATAATGCAAATGAAGCCGGTGTTAATATCAAAATGTTGCCTAAAAGATTGTTAGTTTCCTCGAAGAAAACGTTTGCCCCAGAACAAAATGAAGGAAGAATGGATAACTGTTCCTTTTGCAGCAGATGCTCCTGGCAGATATACGCTTCTTACATAAGACTATCGGAAAACCAAAGCAACCCCTAGCCTTGAAGGGTGTTACTCCAAATGTCCTACCAGTTTTTTTTTCTTTCTTTATAAAGTTCAGAAGAATGTTTTGATGTCATTTGAATTCTATGTCGAATTGTTTAATGATCAGTTTGTTCAAAAGACTAAAAAGTTTTTGAATGGTAAAGGCCTGCTTAAATAAAGTGATATTTATTTTTTCTACACATTCTTGCGAACTAGAAAATAGCGATATTGTTTTGCGTATCTTTCCCTAAAATGCAAGTAATCTACTTCAGCCACTGGATCAGGTTAAAATAGCGTCGTTTAAGCGCCGCCACGGGCAGGCTTTGATCGAGAAGCATTCTGCAAGGTGCAAAACATAAATATATCGCTGAAATGAGTAAGTATTAAACATTATATTGATGTGCCCGGGCGTGGGATAACGTGAAAGTAGAAACTCTTCAAAGATGCCGCAGGAAACTTTATGATGGGCTTGAAGGAATAATCTAAGATATGGTATATAAACAAAATTTGATGCAGGAATAAATTCTTCATCAATAAGTATTAGCATGTCTATCCCTAGTCGTTTTCAACATATCTATTACTATTTATTCGGGTATAAAAATTTGAATACATTTTTTATAGTGGGCAATGAAGGTTTGACAATTGTCAGTCACAGAAGTGTCAAACTTGTGTGGCCTCACTTAAATTTCCATCATTAATCCTGTTTTTACATTGTTTATTGCTTTATTGTTATGTTGATTCAATTATTTTATTTTTCTTTGTTCAAATTTGTCACTGTTTTTTTTTAATATGGTATTCTCAAATATAGAAGCATTCGACATGTTGATGATTATGGGTGAATGTCTTAACAAATCCAGAAGGAAGACATTTTACACGTAAGGTATTTGCTCGTTCAGCTGTGTGTGTGCAATAAAAGCGCAGGCGAATTTATTCGGCATGTAAGAAATGACTGAATAGTAGATGTTTTGGCGGCAGTTGCAGTTAATTCTTATAAAGCACCTGTAACTTAGCAAGAGAGTCAGGTATTAGCCACGTAAGACTATGGCGAGGACTCACACAGTATGGTGAATGTTCTGCACATTATGCCACGTAAGTGAAAGAAAAATTAAATCAAACGTTTTCAAATAAATGGGTTGGTAACGCATCTAAAGTTTGATAGCCAGCTAGATCACCAACCCTTACATGTTTAGAATATTATTTTTGGGAAGGGTTGAAAGATATTTGTCAAATTCGTCCACACAGTGCAGAAGAAATACAAATAAGAGTAAGTGATATGGAAAGCTATAAGCAGAGAAATAGGTCAAGTAGAGAAACAAAAACATTGAATGTAACATAGAATAATGCATAAAAAATAACTGGAGGGATTTTTAATAATTTTATTTATATTTAATTATCTAATACATAAAGTTCAATAAATATTTTATGGCTATGACCAGTTTTTTGATATTGTTGCATTTAACGACGGTTCTTTAATGAAATGTTATACCACACTATCTGCTAGTTTTAAATTATTGAGCATTTTCTTCGTTACACGTAGACAAATGATTCATTCTTTTACAATATTACAATTATAATAATCAATTAATCTTGAAAACAAAAATTATTATTATTATTTAAAATTTTCATACTTGAATAAATTTTCAAATCCTTAACATTTATGGATAAAAAAATATTCTTGTATCAAATGCCGGTAATAGAAATATAAGTTAGGTTTGAAAAAAGTTTGAAACTTTCTAAGGTTAGAAGTTTCTAAAAAGATAGTCAGTTTATGAAGATCGTATAAAATTTAGTGATTCTTTTGACAGAATCTGGTATATATGACTTTGTTTCTTATGCCTTCGTAATTGGGTATCATTATTTTTATTGGCTTATGAAAACAGAATATTATCAAAGACAACATAAATGTCAAAATTTTGACAAAATTGAAAATATCTCAAAAACGGTTAGATTAAGAGATAGAAATTTGGATGAGAAAATACCTTAAAATAGCCCGTAAAATTCATTGAGCTAAGAAGAAATAGATCGTTTTGTTTAAATTGAGGAACGTTACTGTCATCTTCCGGTTAAGCGAAACGTTTCTGGAAGTCGAGAATATTCTTATTCTTAGATAAGTCGCAAGTCATTACGTGTTTTGTGGCGGTGGTATAACTGAAGTAGATCGTAAAATATAGTGGCTTAGTAGTCTGAAATAACTTGTGTATACCATAAGTGATTCATACTACTGAACATATACAGAAATTGATATATGTGTAGGTACCAACTGTAAGCTTAAAGTACAATTTTAACTTAAATAAAGAACATAAATGTGGCCTACAAGTTTCGAATTCGGTTTACATTCAAAAGATATCTGAATTACCTGCTGCAATTAGATATAAAACAGCTCTCTAGTGCCCCCTCTTTATTCCGTTTAACGGGGGTTGCACTGTATATTGCTATAAGAAAAAAGCTAATGTGAGTTAGCTGAATTACAGATAGCACTAACAAATCTACATTTAGAACGTAAATGAACCTCGCTAAATTGAATCAATTTTATTTTTAATGCACATACAACGAATCAATAGCATAAAGTAATTTAATTCAGAGAACGTTTATTTCTAATACATACTTACGTCATCAATCAATTGTATGAACAAAAAGAAAGCAACTTCGGCATATGATATGTAACAGTTATTAGGAAGTGGTTTCTGTATTTCATTGTCCCCAGGGGTGTCAGCAGAAAATACTGAAACTTTACGCGTAAAACCACATGAAAATCTATCCAGCTTATCGATTATTCATCGGAGAAACATGTGCTAGAGGCTACCACATATATTGAAAATAATATCTGTGGTTAAATACTAATAATAACCAATAATCTACATATGTTGTCATACATACGTATGTGGCATGCATCCGTATAAAAACTAAATATGCAGCGTCTATTAAATGAAGCGATGCTCGCGATAATTTTAAATCTCTCTCACTGACAATGGGAAATAGTTGGAATTCCTCTGCGTTATCTTCGATTGCGCGTAGGATGACTCGAAAATAAGCTTTTAAGTGGGCGTAATCAATCAAAATGTTGCTTAACAACTTCATTTAAGTAAGTGTTTATCTACAGTTATCTAGACTTAATCACATATTTGTTCAATTACGGCAGATTGGAAATGAGATTTTACGATAATTACATAAATTGATTGGCGATGAGATGCGAGCTGTATTAAGGCCTTTAATAAAATTGAGATGACTACTAAAAAAATATATATATAAAAAAGAACATCTGTATTGAGGTCAGGTTAAATTTTCGTCGACACAAATATTTCTATAATACACAAACGTGTAGGACGGTGTGACCCTATATATTTATAAAAGACAATTACTAATATTGAAAAAAAGCATGGAGCAATAGTCATGGTTTAGGAACTAATAAATTTATTTTCATACTTTTTGGTTATTTGTGTTTCAAGCAAGTTTTTGTGTGCTTCTAATATTCATTCTCAAAAGGGGGACTTTCAAATTAAACGAACCCAATATTTACAGAAGTTTGGAAGTCTCAGTGTCGTTTTCCGCTACTAATTACGTTAATATAATAACTATATTTTAGTAACGTATCAAACTGAAATTAATATTTGATTTCCTTTTTCTTGGTTTTTAGGTCTTTAATATTAAAACATGAATGAATACGACGACGACGTTTCGCTTTATTAAAAAGCTTTTTTCACGTAAGATAGATATAGAATAAATGTAGAAATTGTAAATTGTAAATAAAAAGTTTTTGTTTAATAAATGACAAAATTCTTGTGTTTACTATGATTTTGAATATATTATTAGGTTTTATTTAAAGATTGCATTTTAAAATAGGCTGTTTTGATTATTTGTTTTTAAAATTTGTAATTAAATAGTTCTCTTTACAAATATTTTATTTAGTTATAAAATTAAATTATATAATATTGTGAAATATTGTATATCGGTTTTATCATTGACTGCATTTTATGTTTATAAATTTGAATTATTTCAAGTATATTACGTGTTTTTAAATTTTGTTCTTTGTTTAAAATTGTTACGTTGTTGAAATCAAAGGTTGATTTTGAGCTATTTCATGTTTTTTAAAGCTGTAGATTTTTTGTATATGGTTCCTTTTCATTCTATTTTCCAAATATTGCATGTTTCACCTATATATACACAATTCAATTTTGACAGTCTATTTTATAAACTATGTGTGATGTTTTACTTTTTTCAATTTTTGGATTTTATATTTGAATAGATTTGTTTGTAGTTTGTTTGTGTTTTGATAGGCAATTTTGTAATTATATGGTTTGAAAATTTGATTTATTTTTTCAGATAAATGTTAACATAAGGAATTTTTATGATTTTGTTAATTGTTTGAGTATTATTTTATTTTTTGTTGATTATTATAAAAAAGAAAAATTCTTTGTTTGAATATTTTGTTTATAAGAGAATTTGGATATTATTTGTTCTAGAATTTTTTTGCTTTGTTAATAGTATCTGATCGAAAAACTGGACTTGTTATTTTATTGCTCTGTCAGCTAAACTTATAATAACACTAACTTTTGAGATAAAGGTATACTAAACCAACAGTCTGACGTTATCGAAATTTATGGCTTCACAACCGTTATCTCCAAAAAGTTAGTGTTATATAAGTTAGCTGACAGCAGCAATAAAATTCTAAACAAGTCCAGTTTTTCCGATCAGATACTATTAACAAAGCAAAAAAATCTAGAACAAAATAGTTATCCCAAATTCTCTTATAAACAAAATATTCAAACCAAAGAATTTTTCTTTTTTATAATAATCAACAAAAAAATAAAAAAACTCAAACAATGACAATTCATAAAAATTCCTTATGTGAAACATTTATCCGAAAAGAAAATCAATTTCAAAACCATATAATTACAAAATTGCCTAGCAAAACACAAACAAACACAAAACCCAAATCATTTCAAATTTAAAAGCAAAAAATTGAAAAAGTTAAAAACTCACACATAGTTAAAAATAGGACTGTCAAAATCCTCGTGAATGTGTATATATACGTGAAACAGCAATATTGGAAATAGAATAAAGGACACAAAATACAATAAAATATCTTACAGCTTTAAAAACATGAAATAGGTTTAAAATCCCACCTTTGATTCAACAACGTAACCATTTTAAACAAAAACGAAATTTAAACAACACGTAATATACTTGAATAATTCAAATTTATACATAAAAATGCATCAATGATAAACACGATATCCAGTATTTCACAAATTTAATAATATTAATTTATAACAAATAATATCTTTATAAAGAATATTTAATTACAAATTTTAAAAACAAATAATCAAAACAGCTATTTAAATGCAATCTATTAAATAAACATAATAATATTTTCAAATCATAGTAAACACACGATTTTTCATTTATTAAACAAAAACATTTTATTTATAATTACATTCTACATATTATATATCACTTGAAAAAGCTTTTTAATAAAGCGAAACGTCGTCGTGTACATTCATGTTTAATATTAAAGACTTAAAAATCAGAAAAGGAATCAATATTATATATACATGGTCAAGATTTAAAGCTTTAAAATTAAAACTGAAATTATTTCGAGACCGAAATTCCTGCAGATCCACCTGTAACAAACGTATCCAATAAAACTGTGCTTAATTTGGCACCTGTTGCACAACTACACGATGTACCTAGAAGAATTTGGCACACACGTTCCTACATGCTGTCTTTAAAAGCATCTGCACTCCGCACTGTGTTTAGGCAGAGACAACTTGAATCGTATCTATATTCCCCTAACTTTTCGCTCTATTGATGATAAAAAGAAATTAATTTAAGCGATGGATCGGATTCATATGGTTTATCACTTTGTCTGATTTCCATACATAGCTCATATGGTATCAATCTTTACTATTTACAGCGATCTGTCTAATTTGTACATACAGTCTACTAGTTTATACAAACTAGAGATGCGCATTTTGAGAAATATCTGGGTTCGGCTTGGCCCGCCGCATCTTATAGTCCCGCACAACCAGGCCTATTCCTCAACCAATTGGCTTGTTAGACTCACCGGTTCTTGTTCCAAAAGTGTGTCCTTTAGGAAACTCTTTTAATATAAAGAATTACATTTTTTATGTACAACTGCAGATATCGAGGGAACGAGTTATAGCAGCTAGTGTTGGCGAACATGTTAACTTAAAAATAAACTACATAGACTAGATATTCTATGAAATATTTGTATAAATATGAATTAATTTTTTTTATCAAACGATATGTTTTTTGCTGTGAAGTTATTTTATATTTAGTACTTATACGACTCCAATTACTGGCGCTAGATGAGATTTTATTAATTTGGGACAACTGTTTTGGGAACAGGTGTGTTCTCATTATCAACCGAAGATCGAATAAATTCAGTAAACATAAGAAAAGATCTATTACTTAAACATCCTCTCCTAAAAAGAAAATGTATTTACAAGTGCTTTTTCTACGCCTATTTGACCCTTTGAAATATCAAGAATTAGTGACAAATATGACCATTCTAACCCCATAAATTTATCAAAATTGAGTGGTGGAAGGGTGCTACTTCCCGATTCAATAAGCTATTTGGATGTTTTTTTTTTGCATATACAGGGTGCTTCAGCTTTTTGTTTACAGGCATTATCTACTTTCACTGTATAGTTACTAATAAAAATTCAAATAAAAGTTACTTTATATCATGTTATGTCGAAACTAACGTAATGTAGTTTTTTGTTTGCTCGTGACCTTGAAGGAGATTTTAAGGCCGACTTTGTGATTTTTTAAACGGAAACATTCAGTTTTTAATGTTTTATGTTATTAGTCAAAAATTGGCAAACAACTTTTGTTTGACACATTTTTTAATTTGCCTTGTCAGTCAGATTAACTTCTTCAAAGCAATTTTTGTTACCTTAAAGTAATATTTCAATAATTTTAAGTATTTAATGTAATAAATGTTCAAATTGGGTTCCATCTGCGTGGACACAAGCTTCTAAACGACTTCTTAATTCTCTATTGCAAGATAAAAGTATTATTTCCTGGGTTATTCTCCGGCATCCCATGCGAATTCGATTTTTCAGATCGAGCACTTGGTATACAAACTTCTCTAAATAATCCCACATCATCCCAAGAATCAAGAGGCGACAAATGCGGAGAACGAGCAGGCCAAGAAATAGAACTTTTCCTGTTTCCAATCCATCCATTGGGGTAAAGTGCATTTAAATAAACAGTCACAATTTGCGCATCATGGGGTGGAGCACCATCTTGCTGCCAAATTAAGTTTTGCCTTTCATTAAGACGAATATCCTCCATTAAATCTGGAAGCACATATTGCAAAAACTGTAAATAACGTTGTCCTGTTAGGGTTCTTTCGTAAAAGTGAGGACCAATGAAATGCCAATTAAATATTCCACACCATACATTAATTTCCCATACCGTTTGAAATTAGCTTCCCCCATCCAAGGCGGATTCTGGTTGGACCAGTAATGAGCATTATGTTTGTTCACAACACCATTATTGTGAAAGCGACTTTCGTCACTTCATAAAATACAGTTAAGGAAATTTGGATTAGAATCTTCTCCAGTCGCCTTTGTAAATCGTTTGGCCTTAATTCTTGCAATAAATGAACTTTAAATGGATAATATCAATGCGCTTTTAAAATTCTATGTACTGTATCATTACTAACACTCATTTTTTCTGACAATATGGGGGTTTTACAGCTACATATGCCAAAACGCTGATCACGTTCTCTTCATTTCTAGCAGGAGCATTATGGTTAGCACGATTTACAGTAGAAGGAAATGATCCATTTCATACCTTTGCCTCTACTTTGCTAAATATTGTATGTGATGGATGAGTACGTTCTGGAATCTTTCTCGATACAAATTTGCAGCTTGTCTGGAATTCTTTCTGCATTCTCCGTAGGTAGACCAATAACATATCTACATATTCATGTGGATCGTATGTAAACGGAATATTAAATAGTTGAAAATAACACAAATCAGTCTTTTATGATACAACCGAGACTGACAGATCCCGACTTTTCACTTATCACAAGTTCGCAATATCACACTAACTTTAATCGAATTTACACTGCGATTTTTAAAATTGTTTTATTGCTGTTTGCAAGCGCTAACGTCAAAACTGACAAGGCAAATTAAAAAATGTGTCAAACAAAAGTTATTTACTAATTTTTGACAAATAACATGCAACATTAAAAAATGCATGTTTCCGTTTAAAAAATCAAAGTCGGCCTTGAAATCTCCTTCAAGGTCACGAGCAAATAAAAAACTACATACGTCATTTTCGACATAACATGATATAAAGTGACTTTTATTTAAGCATTTTTTTTAGTAACTATACAGTGAAAATAGATAGTGCCTGTAAACTTAAACCTGTATGTAATCTAACTTTTTCGTTGACTGTTCATTTTTCACTAATTCAAGGTTTTTCATATCGATTTTATATCCGGTATTTTGTACAGCACTGGATGTTTCGAGTCTACCATAGCGATAACTTGCTATGTGTTCCTTAAACTTAGTTCTGATCGTACGCTTTGTTTGTCCAATATAAATTTTATCACAACCGATATAACCGATTTGTAAATGCCCTATCTTTCATTAAGAGGCGGTTTATCTTTTGCGCTGGCTAAAAGATTTCTTAGTATGTTACCAGACGTAAAGCAAATGTCCACATTTTCTCCTTTGTAAATTTCGCCTAGACCTTTTGATATACGATGGAAATGTACCTTAACAAACTTTTTGCCACGACATTCTTCTGAAGTTAAAGTCGTGGCACTTCTTACATAGTGTTTATATTGGCATTTCTGTATATTCCGGATTACATCTATAGACGAGTAACCATTACAGATCTCTATATTTTTAATGAATTGCAATGTTTTGTTAAATCTCGCTTCGTTAAGTAGGAAATTTATCCCACATATAGGTATAATAAAATTTTAACATTTGCTTCACCTCGCGTGAATACACTGAGATATCTTTTAGGCAACTCAAAAAATAAAACTCATCTGAATGATCGGGCATTTACAAAATCGGTTGTAGCGGATATAATGAATGGTCAGATTCTTTACATTTCGCAGGGTCAAGTAAGCGTAGAGAAAGCACTTGGAAATATGTTTCCTTTATAGAGGGAGATAACGGTGCATGTTTAGGTAATTGGTCTTTTCTTATTTTTACTGAATTCATTCATCAGTTTAAACTATTTTTTAGCAGAATTGGAAAATAAAATGAGATGAGATAATAAATTTTGACAACAAGATGACCTAAAATTCTTTGATAATTTTACAAAGTTTCAATAAAATACATTTATTTGATCATTAAAGTTTTCAGATACTAAGTCAATCTGGATTAGTAGCACATTTTTTAATAAATAAATTGAAATATTTGCCCAAAAAAATATATTTATTTGCCCTAAAAATTACGTAATTTTCAATCTACTTATCTTTGCAAAATAAGATTAGTGAGAGTTTATACCTTTACTTAAATAGTTTTTTCTTTACTGTTATTTTTGATAAGTTCAACAATCTCAAAGGGAAAAAAAACGCTTAATGTTTTTTTTTTTTTTTAATTTAGAGAAGAGATAATAGTTCGAGGATTCCAGACTGTAAGCTGTACGCCTCATCTCTATGAAACTACAATAGTTGATTACAATTGAATTTGGTGAGGTTCGTGAACTCTGGTATTGTCGGCAAGCATCATGACTGTATACTTGTATACAGAATTTTGAAGTCTTTTATATATTAAATGGTTTAGTTGCTTCCTTGTAGGCTTTTTTTACCACACTGTGCTAGTCTAAAATGTCAACATTGATGGGTCCTGGGTATAAAACACAATACGAGTACGATGAATGCAACGTCCTCAGCCGTTTTACAAAATTGGCTCTGGTTTTAGAAATATACACGTTTAAAGATTGTGCCTAAAAAGACCAAAAAAAAATCTTTGTATATTTTAACCATTTATTCAACAGGTATCTATTCTGTTCGACAATTTTTTTTTCACTTTTTTTTTTAATTTACTGAGTGTTCAAGGCAGCAGAAAGTGGAGAGAAATACCGGGTGATTCACGGAACTCGTTCTTAAATTTGCAATGATATGATTTTCAAACTTCCAAGTTATGCATAGCTATGCAAACCATGATCTTATTTAGAAAAAACAACTTTACCTATATCGCAGTTGCGGTTACATCGAAAGTCATGGCCAACTTTGATATTATAAATAAAGACCTAGATTTTTAGTGCATTTTTAGGTTCTAATAGGCTGTGCTATTGCAGTACAGTTGTCTATTAATGAGTTAACTCTTCTGCATTCCTGACACTGGAGCCATTAGACCTCGTAGTAGGAACTGGGTCTTTCTTTTTTTTATGGCGAAGACCCCTTCTAAAGCTTTTGTATATATTCTTGTTTTGTCGGTTGGTTCCAATGATACAGTTCACAAGAAGCTTTTCTCCAAAACTTGTTGTCGACAACATTGTGTTTCAAGGGTAAACAGTTTCGGCATCCAAATTGTGACACCTTATTTATTCTTAATTGCACCTGGAAAGTATTTAAAGCTGTGGTTATTGATATCCTTCTTTAACATCAGTAAATGAAATCCCTATTTTTCGATGTGCTAAGATCAGTTCTTCGTATTTCCGTTGCAATCGCTTCAACTGTCTCCCCACATTTCCAGTTCGCTTGAAGTATTTCTCTGATTAATTCCACTTCCCTCGTTCATAAGGACTTGATAAGACTGTTGTTATAGTTGAGTTTCACCCATTTATTGTTATAAAACCATTATTCACAGCAAAAAGTTGTTACTTATTTTCTTCATATTATAGTTACAATTATCAGTATGCATTGGAAGGATAATTAACTATTCCAGCTCAGTATTTAAAAATTTTAAATAATTCGAAATAAAATAATTGCGGTTTGTCGATTTACAGCTTAAGACTACAAGGCTTGTGTACAGGGTGTTTCAGACCACTCGTCCACTATCTTTTTCTCGCGATCTATTGCAGCTAGACTAATGCGGCAAAAAATTTAATAATAAAACCCTACCTAAAGAATCATGCGAAAATATTTTTAATTTCCGAAAATTTTCTTATTTTAAATGGAATCATATGTTTTTTCTTATCTCAATGAATTCTACAGATTATTTGAACACAATTTTCATTGAAGTTCTCTATCCCTAAATTCAACCGTTTCTGAGATATTTACGATTTTGTCAAAATTTTGACGTTTTCATCTCTTTCAAAAACGTTTTGTTAATCATTAAAGATAATGATGTATTTTACTAGTACCTAAGAAAAATACTTGTTCCTACCAAATTCTGCCAAAAGAACCACTAAATTGTATGCAGAGTGTTCATAAATCGATTGTCAATTCGAATACATTTAACCTTAGAAAATTCTTTTTTTTCAAATGTAACATTATATTTCTAATTATACCATACAATGTAGAAATAAATTCTCCGTGGATAAGTATATAAGTTTAGGGTTTTGTTATTAAATTTTTTGTCGCATTAGTCTAGCTGCAATAGATCGCGAGAAAAAGATAGTGGACGAGTGGTCTGAAACACCCTGTACATTGTACAAAGTACCGTCAAATGAAAATATCAGTAGGCATGGGCAAGTGAGATTCATCAAATCACTTATTGAACTAAAGATTAACGTTACATCGAAATTTGTTGTTTTATATCCATGGATTGGGTTGTTTTCTTTGAATAACTTACGTATTATACATTGTTTTAATGAATACTCAATAATATTTATGATATACTCAAAGAAAGTAAAACTAAAAGTTTTATTTTGTTATATGTACAAAGGTAAACATTAGTTGTGGGAGGAGTATCACTCACCGCTCTATAGCAGCATCTTTTAAATGGCTTTCTTATTGATTCCTGATGTAAAATGGAAAGCATTAGGTACGTGGGGTAGAAACATCGTTTTTATCATAATAAAGGTAATTTAGCAAACTTGTTCGACCGATATTAAATCGTAAATAGATGGTACAGCAATCAATGCAAATTGGAGACAAAAATGACACTCAACAGTTTCACTTACACTTTTGTAATATGCCGGGAACTAGAACGAGTCAGGTAGATACATCAAGCAAATCTAATAAACATCTTTTCAAATCCCGAATCTTCTAAAATATTTCCACGCAGATTAGGATGGTTTTACAAGTGCATAACAAATTGTAAAAGGCTCCCCACATTCCTCAGATCGTTATCTCACACAAAAGCATATTTATATAAGAAAATTATCAACACGTCAGATAAATAAACATCAAACATATATCAACACGCTAAAACTAGTACATTCCGGTTTGCAAATTTCTTTAATTATTTAAGCTGCTTGTGTTTTTCTCGCTAAAGTTGTATATGTTTCTTAGAAAATACAACAGAATAGTTGGAATGATTCAAATAAAAATATAACAACATTGCTAGTTTATTAATTTCTTGTTTTTCTCTTTGTTTTTAGGTCAGAAAAAATATAGAAATGTACACCAACGACGTTTCGCTTTATATTTTCAAAAGCTTTTTCAAGTAGACATTAAAAAATATAAATTGTAAATATTGTACATACAATATTTCACAAAACTATATAACTTAATATTTTAATGAGAATGTTTTGTTTTATTTTTTTTTTGTCTATTATTTATTTATATTTTTGTCTATACGAATACAGTTTTTGTTCTTTTTAATTCCTGTCGTTTTTATTTAGTTAGCAGTAATTTACTAGTTGTCCTAACTTCAATGGTCGGTAGTGTATATAAATATGCAGGATGCACATACTTTTTGAACACTCAAAGCGGCAATCCATTTTTAGATTTAGGCTAGATTTTACAAAATTGATTTTTGCCCTTAAAACTAAAATAAAGCTAGAATCAAAGATTCAGTTTTCGCCACGACGCCGTATACCTAGTATCTTTGTTTGCTTTCGAACTTCATTTAGAAATGTATGCAACTTATCTTTCGTCATGCCAGCTTGAGTACTTGGGTTATATTATAATTTTATAATATTAACTCATCATTTACAGTTAGTTTTGGATAAATTTTAAAAATTGTTAAATCAAGAAAGACTATTTTATCATTACATGGAAAAAAATTACGTTAAAAGTACTTTTAATATTCATTGTTTCTGCGGTTCTTAAAATAAATTCCGTCAATAAATGAATAATAAATAATGTACGTTAACAAACACATTCCTAATAATTCATTCAATTAATAAATAATTCTTGATGTCAGTTCGAAGTCTGGCATATCAATAACTCAATTGTTCACGTCTCTATAGAAGTAGATTATATATTATTTTACATTTCAAGTAATATGTATTTAAGTCAAGCATTTAAGGAATTTATCATTAGCATCTATTTAAAATTTAAATTGGCCACGCGAAAATGCGCTTGATAAAAAGCATATGCGTTTAACGATTTCCTAAATAATAAACATAAATAAAAGGTTGAAATTTTACCGAATATTTTGTGGAATACAAAAAAAAAAATACGTTTTACGAGTGGCAGATTGCAATTCGAGGCATGGATACCGTACTATCTGAATTTTATCGTGAATTATCGCATCGAAATTCGGTAAATACCACTGGGTAAATAAAAAAGGGGAATTAGGCGTAAACAAGTGTTTAGTGGCGCAAACCTGACACAAACACTATCCAAATAGTAAGTAGTCGTCAAAAATACAATGTAAATAATGAGAATGGCATGCAAAATATGTGGTAACCTTTGCGAAAAAAAAGGAACACTAGAAAATTACTGACCTCAATAATAAAAATTATTTAAATTCTTTCCGATACAAACGAAACAACGTGCGTACATATTTCTGTTGTGTATAACATGCGAGTTTTATACTGTTCGAAAACGGTGTTTTCGCGTATTTGGGCATATAATTTTACCCCCGATTAGTGTTAAATATACAAAGGAATACGCAAACATGATTTCGATCTTCGGAGGACTAAAACAAGCATCAGTTTAGCGCAATAAAACAAACATCCTGCATACTTTACTGTGTGTGGCTGTTTCCTTCTATGTTTAAGGGGAAACCTGAGGAATTCTTCACTAATTAGCACAATTACACGACGCGTATCACCAAGTGCGAACCGCGCGACACCGAATACAGTGCGCGAATAACGCGAGGGGGTTCGTATTTTTAAATACCACCCCGAAAATCAATACTCCGTAACAATATCACGTGTCCTTTCAACCCCACGCTTAGGACCACACTTACCCTAGATATTGGGGATCGTATCTTCCCTGCGATAGGTGAAACTAACTCCCGAATTGGTCGTATTCTTTTATTTCACACTATTAAGCGCACGAAACAAGTAAAACTCTATGTGGAATTTGACATTTCGGTCAAACCTGCGATTGTGGAATGTTAAGAATCCGAAATATTTATTTAGCGCCTCTCTCGACAAACCTCCACACTATTGAGACACACTTACGCAGCTAAAATTGCTGTTAATGTAATTCAAAACATTATTCGTTAAACACTACCTTCAATCATCATTATATCCGGTATTTCTCAAATTTATCTAGACAGCATTTTTGAATATTAATCGGCAATTTTTACTTATAAACTCCGCAATTCATTTCTAAACAACACACAGACACAACTCAATAGAAATTAACTACTGTGAATCAGACTTCTTTCTCATTGGGCGCATTTTTCGCATCGCATCGGTGATTTCAAGTTTGGAAAGTGATATCGATCATCTGCCGGCAATGTCCTCACTTGATTTCATTATTTTCCTAACTTTAACGTTGCCGGATATCGAAACTTTTTTCCAGCAAAAGCTGCACATTTCAACGCGATTGCGCGGCAGTTTCAGCGGGAATTCTACTGATCACAATGAGAAATATTCCGAATAATATTATCATACTGGAACGTATTTAACATTATTAAATAGATTAACGTCGTCAATTGGTGATTGTGTGTTAATTGCGTCGCGTAATGCTTAAAATTTATATTGTATCTACAGATTCAGAGCTATTTTATATCGATTATCGTTGAAATCATGAGTTAAATTGTGCCTTTTATTTATTTTTTACTTCAGTTTCTCTAAAGTTTTGTTCTTGGTAAATTCTTTCTTGATATCAATGCATTCTATAGTGATAGGTACTATAAATCACGTAATTACTTCAAAATAGGTAACTTTTTTTTACCATGTTGCTGCTTGTATAGGCAACTCTACCTACAGCGCAACATAGCAATGGTCTATACTAATGTCTGTTTTTTTTTCTCGATAAATCAACCATTACCACCTTTACTAAAACAATTTGGTTTTTTTGGCAAAGGATTTATCAATTTTCTGCTTCACCGAACATATATATGTAGCTCAATTAAACAGGATTCAACGGATTTGTTTTAATAGAATTGTTTTAGCCCAATATTCCACAAACGAATTGTTGCGTCAAGAATGACAATGATATCAAAAAGTATTTATAATTTAAAGGATAGGATTCCACTAGCTGGATAAGCGACAAGGATCGCTGAATAAAATATTTTTTGAAGAAGTGGTTATTAAAGCAATATAATTAAATAAAACAAATTTTAATTTTCTCAACAAAATCAATTAATAAGATTTCCTGATTACTCGCTAGTATGAACTTTGCATTTTGAACCAATTTATTTCAGCCCCTCTTATGTAGGACGTAAAAAACTAAAACGACTGCTAGACCCTATAGGAAGTGGATGAGGTTGTTTGCTAATGAATATAAATATTTGCTTCACTATCTACTTTATCTTAGACTACTTTTCCTTCGGTACCATATGCGATCCATTCTACGAACTTAAATGTTGTGATAGTGTGTATATGAATTAAGATAAATACCTCTGCCTTTTTAGAACCTTTATGTTACAGAAGATGAGAATTATTAATTTCAACTTAATTACTAAAATTAGTTTTGACTTTCTTCCAAATGGAACGAAAAAAAAAAAAACAATTTTTGCTACACATTGTAAATATTAAAAAGATTAACTATATTATTCAAACTGCTTGAAAAAGTTACCATAAAGGTAACGAAACGTCGTAGCAAATAAAATAAAATGCAAAGGAGAACTTAAAAAAAAAGTTTTACTCTGATCCGACATTAAACCCAAATATAAAGTATCACAAAATCACACTTAATATTTAATAATAACTTAATCATAATTATTTTAACCAATAGTAATTAAATTAAAGATCTATATTTTGAATATTTATTTATATGCCCTATCCATGCTAAAACTATAGTTTAGCACTAATGCCCACCACTAAAGAGCATAAAATATTCATTGATAAATGCGTACTACCCTACTATCTAAATATCATGCCGTAACCTATTTAGTTCTTTAGTAGCATTACTAAAAAATTCCCACCATTCGACCGACTCATTATATCTAACATCTGTTTCGCTTCATGGCCAAGTTAACCCCTTAGTTAATGCCCTAACTTCCGTATGCGACCGCCACTCATCAGTAAGTGGACATTCAAATAAGGCATGCCCCGCTGTATCTACCCCACGACATTCACAATGCGAATCATTAACCCTCCCAATTCTACATAAATATGATTTAAAATTACCGTGACTTGTTATTAATTCTACCGCCTGATACGATAAATTAACTCTCATTTCCCTATAATGTGTAACGCTACCGATAAATTTCCTAGTCCACTTTCCATTTAAGGTAATATCCCACCTACTCCCAATCATTATCAAGTTATCCCTAAACGCCTTCTTAACTACGCTATATAGCAAAAATTAGCCCAAAAAAGTTTTATGCCTCCCTCACGCAACATATCCCAAGTATCAAATAACAAATCCGTTGGCTTTTTTTAAATTTCTTTACGCCTCTAATGCCCGGTAACATAAGCGTGTGTAACCAAGTGATTAGTTAATCATTTGTTAGCACTAACAAATTGTTAAGTAAAAGTTGCGTAACATAAACTTAACTATTTGTTAAATGTCGAGTAATTAGTTAACAACTGATTAATGGCTGTTGTAAACTAGTTAACTGTAAATTTACTAAAATTGATAGTTCATTTTAGTTCCGATAGAGAGCCAACTTGAAACTTTGACGTTTTCACCTAGAAATTCAGTAATTGAGGTTTTGCTTCTGGCTTATGTCAAGTTTGTTATAACGATTACAACCAAAACCGATGTATGGAATGATTAATCATCGTCCTCCTATGAAGAACTATTCGATATACTAGACAACATATATGATAGACGTCATATCCACGACTGCTCAGAGAAGAATCATGAAAATATAAGAAAAAAGGCAAATAAAATAATGATTTGGTCGTGTTGATTGTTCTTTCCCATAAAGTTGCATAATTATAAATAACTGCTCTTTCATCCTTAACCCAGTAGTACTATGACAATTAAATTCAGATGTAATTTGTGCTCATACTTCGTTTTTTTTGTTGTTTAATAGATACTCTATCCGTTTTTTTTATTTTCAACTACTCCTTTATAATTTTCAATGATCGCTAACAACGTGTGTTTCTCTTGTACCGTAAAATTTTGGCTCTTCTCACGGCATCCTGCATTTTCCTACTCATTACGATGTATAGTCTCAAATTTAGTGATAATATTGTCAGAAATCAAATGTTGAAATTACACCTACCTAGCCTCCATAATTATAAAAATGTAATGTAATAATTACTAAACGTATATATTCTAAACTTACTGCTACTATATTATTCCAAATTAATTGAACAGTGATCAAATTGAATCAAAAATAAAAATTCTGTCAAAATGTCAAATAGATTCCCTGGCTAAGCATTACATGTTCCGCCATCTATTGACGCAACCATGCACGGCAACTTTCGTTGGACATTCGGCACATTTCGTGCTTTGGTAAATCTTAACAAATGTGTAACTACCGGAATAGCGGTGGTTAAGTTAACAACTGATTTAACAAATGATCATCTCCTAACAAACCTTTATGTTACTGATTTTTGCTGTTATTCATTGATTAACTTTGACAAATGGGTAACTATTGTTTATGTTACCGGGCATAATACAGATACGCTATCTGTAATAATTCTCAAGTCCCGTACAAATACACATTCGCGTCTAATATAAACTACTGCCTGATTTATTGCAACTAATTGTGCCTGAAAAATATTGCAATGATACCCTATTTTAAACTTTTGATTATGTATTTCAATACCCCTATTATAAACAACAAAAGCCGCCCCTGTACCACTCTCGCCCTTCGACATATTCACAAAAATTTCTAAACCCTCTCCAAGAGTGCCTATAAATTTATTATAAGTAATACTTTTTCTACTTTTTTATAGTCGACCCCTATATCAACTCGCCTTTCTAAATCGTCCGGTTTTAATCTAATTCCCGTTACCGCAATTCAACCCTAAAACCTAATTTTATTTGCTTTCCTACGGAACTTGAGTTCCCTCAAATGTAAATCTACTGGTAAAATACCAGAAATAACGCACGTCGTATCTGCCGAAATAGATGAATACACGTTCATGGCACTATCCGTTAACAATCTTTGCCCCGATTAGTTCTTTTGTTTCTTTATTTTTACACGCATCTGCCCATATCGCTCCCGCGTACAACATTGCCGGTTCTATAGCGCCCCTGTAAATAGTAGATACCCGCTGCGTTACCGTTTAAAACTTTCCCCACCTGTCGCGGTAATATACTGAATATGCACTTAATTTATCATCTAAAATAACACCAAGATATTTAGTAAATTCTATGCAATAAATTCTACCCTTCTCTAATTTAAATAGGCTTTCTTCTTCGCCTCGGTTTGTCAAAAAATACCGCCCCTGATTTGTCGCATTAAAATTTAAAATAAATAGTACTGGTTCTCATTTCAAATTCTTAATTTATACTATATTTTGGTTGCATATTAACCCTCGGCTATGATAAGCATCCATCCATTATTACGCATTTAATATCGTGTAAATTATGGAGAATATCGAATGTAAATTAAAATATGACCTTTAAGTGCGTATATATTTAAAAAAATACGTTTACCCGTATTTTTTAATATATGGTTCAAATCTTCTATCTATTTAATTAAGTCTGGTTGTATTTGTATCAGAAATATAGCGTTTTGCAAAATTAGTAGTGATACCCTGTGCGCATTGGCCCCACTGCTAATTTTATAAATAGCTCCCTTTTCTCGCCTCAACAAACCAAAAGTCATGAAATATTTAAATGCTCACAATTATAGAAATTTGTTCACGCTGAATATTTTATTTTCAGTAAAAGAAGTAATTAATTCATCAATGTTTATCACGTGTCCTTTTTCATTTTCAACTGAAATGACTGAAAGTTCACAAAGTTTTTTTTGTGCTCACAATGTGTTTCTTAGAAAGCCTTTTTAATTTTTTAGAAAAGGATCTTTTCTTGTTAGTGTCGAAGAAAGCGTCAGAAATAACAAAATGTACCTACGTCGGAAAAAGTAGAACTTTATTAAACATTTATTTTCAACAGTTAATAATTTTGCCAAATTATACACGCCTGAGACTAAATATAATTGGAACTAAATATAGGCATGGGATTGTAGAACCTGAGAAGAAATTCAAACGAAATATCGTTTAATATTGGTAAATCACAATTGCTGCTACATGACAAAGTTCGTCGTTTTTTGCATGTAATAGTGTTTCCGGAAATGTACTTTCAATTTTTTTTTTGGGTTTTCGTTCAGAAACACCAGGCCTATTAATGTTATATAGCAAAACTGTACTCCCGTCCGTCACGTCACCTTATTAGTTCATAGGACTGTCTCTTTGGCGCTAAAATCGCCGGCGCGCATTGCCTGCAGAAAACTGACGACCGAACCATAATAACTAAGGTTACCATGTAGGGTACCACAGTTGTTGACAATTGAGAAAATTGAGCATCATTTAATTTTTTTAAGTACTAGCGATGTATATAAAATATTTTGAGTCAAACAAAAACTTGTATTCGCTTTTTCAATGTAACGAGAAAATTTCACAAATTCGAAATATGGGATTTTTTTTTACTGATTACAAATATAAAAAAAACAGGCACCACGTTGGTACAGCCAAATAAATATGCTGTGTACTGATTGAAAATAAATGAAAAATGCAAAACTGATTTTAATATGAAAAGAAAAATTAAATTAGCTAGCTCAACGGATAAAATTTTAATGAACGCAAAAGAACTATTAATCTCAGAGTTACCCTCGCGAATTAAAACTTGAATCTAACCACGAAAAGTAAATTGTGAGTCAATGAAATCAGACTTTCTTAATTACCCGAAAAATTGATAAGGTTTAAATAAAATAAAAAAACAGAATTTTTAACCCAGTGACGCTAATTAACAATCAATTTATTTCAACAACAGGTTAAATTACAGATTGTGCAGAAAAAAACCTTGAACTGAAGGTTCTGGCGTCAATAGTCGAACAAGAAAGTTCATAACAAAATTCTACAATTGTACAGCAATACATACATACGTACTTAGTCAAAAGATAAAAATAAAGACATGCCACATATAAAAATGCAGACCACAAAAATTACTGTTAAAATATATATAGCCAGCCTAGTTACTACTCACTGCGTTATGCTATAAGGGCATTTGAACTTGAACCTAGTTGATTTTAAATTTTGAATAACATAATAGCATCTATTTAACTTTTAAGCTACGATCGCCAAATGGTCTGACCATAGAAGGTGGGTATCAACTATCAACCCAAGAAATCCCGCACTTGCCTTGCTTTGAATATCAATGTTGTTAAGTTGAATGCTGCTCACCGTTCCCGAGTTACGTAACTGTTATCTTGTAGTTAATTAATGTTATATAGCAAAACTGTACTCCCGTCCGTCACGTCACCTTATTAGTTCATAGGACTGTCTCTTTGGCGCTAAAATCGCCGGCGCGCATTGCCTGCAGAAAACTGACGACCGAACCATAATAACTAAGGTTACCATGTAGGGTACCACAGTTGTTGACAATTGAGAAAATTGAGCATCATTTAATTTTTTTAAGTACTTCTTCTTCAATCTTTGTCGTAATTAATTGAATAATTGCGTTTATTATTTTATAACAATAATAATAATATTTTATTGCTTTTAGATCCTAACAGATATTGGCAGTGTCAACATATATACAGTATATAAACATACTGCTGTGTAAAATAAATGAAAAATGCAAAACTGATTTTAATATGAAAAGAAAAATTAAATTAGCTAGCTCAATGGATAAAATTTTAATGAACGCAAAAGAACTATTAATCTCAGAGTTACCCTCGCGAATTAAAACTTGAATCTAACCAAGTGAATGAAATCAGACTTTCTTAATTATCCGAAAAATTTAAAAGGTTTAAATAAAAATAAAAGAACAGAATTTTTAACCCAGTGACGCTAATTAACAATCAATTTATTTCAACAACGAGTTAAATTACAGATTGTGCAGAAAAAACCTTGAACTAAAGGTTCTGGCGTCAATAGTCGAACAAGGAAGTTCAAAACAAAATTCTACAATTGTTTTTCTTACAAAAATCCCTCTCTCAAAATCGTACAACACAGACGTATAACAATACCACAATATTAAATAGAATAAGCATTAAATCAACACAAGCAAACAATAGACAATGTCAGGATTAATTAAAAAACTAAACACAACAAAATAAAAATCATACAATAAACTCTTAAGCTAAAATTAATCAAAACAAAACCAAAATTGTGAAAATTCTCGGTAAATTGAACATCAGCTGTTTAAGCAAAGAAAACAACCATAACATGCAACTTAAAATAAACTCAGCGAAATGGGTTGTCTAACCACAGCATCTCTTCCAATTACTAAGGGGAAAACGAAACTTAAGAAAAAAATTGAGTGTTTCTCATTAGTAATTGTCAGAACACACACAAAAATAAATCCAAATCTCGCGCACTGAACACCAATGCAGTATCTCCGCACACAGGGGTGAAAACGTCACTTCCGGGTGCTGAAAACTAACCTAAGTCGTGGTGGAAGTGTTGGAGTGCAGAAATGTGATAACGACTCTTGTTCTGCATACCATCCATAGAATTAAGTTCGTAGGTGACTCCATCGAAAATTCTAGCTACTCAATAAGCTCCCACGAATGGTAGTTCAAGTTTCGGGCAGATTTGCCGATCACGTCTGGCCACACGGTACCGACGAACAAGAACAGCATCGCCGACTTCGAACCGGGTACGCTTGACGACCTTCGCGTTCTCCTGGCGGACGTACTGATCACCACGGAGCTGCAATTTCCTCCTGGCTGCATCTGTACGAGCCTCGAGGTAGACATCCTCTTCTAAAAGGTTCCAGGGTCGGCTGGGTATTCTTCCATACATCAGAGTATATGGACATTCTTCCGTGGTGGTGTTAGGAGTTTGATTGATCCAATCTTCTATGTTCTGACATGTCGGACCCAGACGGTGTGGTGTTGGTGGGTCTGCATCCTGAGGAACTTCACAACTTCTTGGATGTATCTCTCGCATGGATTTCCACAAGGATGGCGTATAGAACAGAAAGACACTTTTATATCACGCTCAAACACGGCTTTGGGAATGGTATTATTATTAATATCGAAAGGCTTTGACTCGACTACTTGAAGAGAGTGCTCGTAATCAACAGCAAAACTGGGAAATTTATCTACTAAGGATACATACTGCTTCAAAATTTCCTTGACTTCAGATTCAGACTTCACATCACCATCGATTTCAATTTCATTAATATCATCTGCGGATTCTATTTGGGAATTGTTTACTTCTCATACCTCTAACACTGACTCTCCAACAACTTCAACCTCATTATCCTCTTCGGACAAAACATCGCCTTGTATATCATCACCTCTAACAACTTTTGCACAACCTTGTATATCATTTTTAAAATTACTATCACTATTTTCCATTATTTCATCATTAACATTATCATTTTCCTTTTCTCTACTTAAATCATTAACTACTTTCTCCTCATCAGAAGTATCCGAACCCCAATTAATTCTATCCCCTTCTATCCGAATACATTTCTTTTCTACATCAATAACATTCTTCTCAACTCGACTTTACTACTAATTTTGATTTCATCGATCCGTCTTAACCATTCTTTCTCTCTCTCTCTCTAAAAACATGTCTTGCTTCTGCACCATTCTTTTATTAGCACTCATTAACTCTTTAAGCATTGACATCACATCATTCATAGTGATACTTTCCCTAGTACTGTTTCCTTCATCTCTCTGAATATGCTTATCCTCCATCCTTCACTTTGTTCCTGCCACATCCGACTCCTTACTGCCAAAAATTCCTTGGTTCCGCCAACTCTGGTCTTTATGAACGTGCACTTCTTGTTCTCTGGTGGGCTTGTCGGGATTCATTCTTGCAGCGATGTATATAAAATATTTTGAGTCAAACAAAAACTTGTATTCGCTTTTTCAATGTAACGAGAAAATTTCACAAATTCGAAATATGGGATTTTTTTTTACTGATTACAAATATAAAAAAAACAGGCACCACGTTGGTCAGCCCAAATAAATATGCTGTTACTGATTGAAAATAAATGAAAAATGCAAAACTGATTTTAATATGAAAGAAAAATTAAATTAGCTAGCTAACGGATAAAATTTTAATGAACGCAAAAGAACTATTAATCTCAGAGTTACCCTCGCGAATTAAAACTTGAATCTAACCACGAAAAGTAAATTGTGAGTCAATGAAATCAGACTTTCTTAATTACCCGAAAAATTGATAAGGTTTAAATAAAAATAAAAAAAACAGAATTTTTAACCCAGTGACGCTAATTAACAATCAATTTATTTCAACAACAGGTTAAATTACAGATTGTGCAGAAAAAAACCTTGAACTGAAGGTTCTGGCGTCAATAGTCGAACAAGAAAGTTCATAACAAAATTCTACAATTGTACAGCAATACATACATACGTACTTAGTCAAAAGATAAAAATAAAGACATGCCACAAACTTGACATAAAAATGCAGACCACAAAAATTACTGTTAAAATATATATAGCCAGCCTAGTTACTACTCACTGCGTTATGCTATAAGGGCATTTGAACTTGAACCTAGTTGATTTTAAATTTTGAATAACATAATAGCATCTATTTAACTTTTAAGCTACGATCGCCAAATGGTCTGACCATAGAAGGTGGGTATCAACTATCAACCCAAGAAATCCCGCACTTGCCTTGCTTTGAATATCAATGTTGTTAAGTTGAATGCTGCTCACCGTTCCCGAGTTACGTAACTGTTATCTTGTAGTTAATAATTAAGTGATTATTTGAACACCATGGACACCAATGGAACTCATTTACTGCTATTACAAACTTCCTTGACAAACAATGGGTATCTGGTGCACTTCCGAGGATAGTAGCGCTATCAGCATAGATAAACACTACACCAGTTTTAATACTGTTTGGTAGGTTATTGACAAACAACAGAAATAGCAACGACTCTAAAACACTGCCTTGAAGTACGCCCAGGAAAACTTCATAACAAGCTGACAGAACATCTTTAATGTTACCCCTAATATTACGGTTGTTCAAGTATGATTTAAACCACTCTTTTACATTTCCCCTAATTCTCATTCTTTCAAGTTTTCTTTAGTAAAATTGAGTGATTTAAGCTGTCAAATGCTTTAGTCAAATTATAAAAAATGCCTGCAACTTATTTATTATTTAGATTTTTATGTACATTCTGAATAAAGTCAATTGCCGTGTACTCCGTCGATAGTACTTCCCTAAATCCAAATTGTCGCCCATAAAGAACGTTGTTGCTATTGAGAAATATTAGGTATTGTTCTATTATATACCAATTTTTCAATGCTTTTGGAGAAATAATTAAGTAATGCAATTGGTCTATAATTTTCAACACATTCCATGTCCTTAGTTTTATGTATGGGCACGACTATCGTAGTTTTCAAGGAATCGGGATACACTCCCTCTCTCATGGAAGTGTTTACTATAGGGAGAACTAATGTAGATATTTATGGTGAACACAGTTTGATAATTTTGATGGGAACAGCATCAAAATTCACTGATTTTTTTATTTGCAATTTTATGAATTGCTTCCACTTCACCGGCTGTAGCTAGGAAGAAAAACATAGATTTCGTAGAAAACTCAATATTCTCCTTATAGCATTCCGTTTCAACCTAGAAACAATGTTCTTACATTCTCGGTATTTGTAGCCATCAACTAATATACCAACCGTTTAGGTTTATTATTTATGACAGCCTTTTCCCTTTCCTAAAAGTTCTTTTAAAACTGTGTCGGGCTAAATAACTGCATAATGGGAATAAAAACCGTTAAATTTCCAAGTATTTTCTTTTTGTCCTCTAAATAACACATTATGTGATGTGGCTTGTGCAATCGCGATATTTGTTATAATTATTATTGATGAAATTAAAAACAAAATGTGTTCCATTTAATGCTTTATTTTTTGCATGGGAATATTAACATGACTTATTATGTATATGTAATATTCGTGCACCACCAAGTTGACGCTAGTGTGTATTGGGTTGCATACACACAATCAAATAAAAGCTGCGCCTTTGTATTTTGTTAACTACATTCATTCGATATAATGGATGTAAATATTGCTATTTCTTCGTGGAAGGTGGAGTAAGATCAAAACCTTCTTATTCGATGGCACTGTAATATATCTTGAAACCCTTTCGCGTATTATAAAATTATCATTTGTAGATAAATTATTCTCTACTCCTAATTATTAGACTTTGAGTTGGGCTCAAAGCAGGTGAAGCAACAATTGGTATTTTTCTGGATTTATCCAAGGATCGAAAGCTCTGGTGCAACAGCATGTCTTACTGAAAAACTAAAATTAGTAATTGGATTTCGAGAATTGTTTGTCATCTGTCTATTAAATAATAATCACTTAAAATAGGTCATTACTTTTTTATGGGAACCGTGTGCATTCTTGTTAGATATTGTTCGTTTTGAAGATAGCGCTGTTTGGTCCAAGTCGTCGCGAATTTGCAAAGAGACTGAGACAGGTGATTACCGAAATGTAATTGCAATTAAATTTTTTGATTACTTTAAAAAAGATTTGTGTGCGGAAAAAAAAACAAATGAAACTCTGTGGGTAAGTCGTAGGTGAGAATTCAGAAAAATTAGTAAATTAGATTTTTCTTTCTTTGAAACTAAAACCTTGATAAAATAAGATGTTGCCATTATTGATGGATTTGCTCTCAATGGTAACTTTCTTCGTGAAAGCGTGACAATATACTAAATTCTTTACGGATCGGTTGAAAGGGTTTATGTTTTCTTTGATTAAATTATTTTCATTATTTTGATGTATTAACGATTATACATATTAAATTTGTTATTTTTTGAACACCAAGGTGGGGAGAAGAATGTCATCAGTGAGGAAATTTTAAATTATTTTTTTCTACACTGGTGTAGCCGCCGGGTAGAGGAAGGCAAAAAATTATTTTTTAAATGATTAAATTATTGTCTTGTAGCATCAGAGACAAAGAGAAGTTCAAAATGCTTGAAATGATTAAATGAATGTTTTTCTTACAACACCGATGCTAAAAAATACCTACTGTTTAAAACATGTTTAATCTTACCACTCTGATAGGTGTTTTAATAAAAATATTTAATAAAAAATGGCTCAAAAAGTTCTTCAAAAAAACTTTTCGAAAAGGCCCTTTAAAAAATAAAAAGACGCTAAAAAAAGATCCTCAAAAAGTTCCTCAAAAAAATCTCAAAAAATTCTAATAAAAGCTCCTCAAAGAAGTTCCCCAAAAAAGGCTCTCAAAGAAGCTCCTCACAAAAGCTCTTCACAAAAATGTCTATTAAAAAAACTTCTCAAAAAACTCAATAAAAACTCAAAAAAGATTCTTCAAAAAACGTACTAAAAAGCTCATGAAATAACTCATCAAGAAATCTCTTCAAAAAGTTCTTTGGCAGAATTTCACAAAAAGCTTCTCAAAGAAATCCTCAAAAAACTCCTCACAAAGCTCCTTAAAAAGTTAATTAAAGAAGCGCCTCAAAAACTCATCAAAATAAAATCCGCAAAAAGAAAGGTGCTCGAAAAAGTTCCTCAAGAAGTTCTTTCAAAAGGAGCTTCTCAAAAAAGCTGTTAAGGAAGGTCTTCACGAAAAGCTTCTCAAAAAACTCCTACAAAAGCCCCTCAAGAAAAAACAAGCTACTAAGAAAGCACCTCAAAAACGCACATAAAAAAGGCTGCCCAAAAGGACTCGATAAAAATGCTTCCAAAAAGAAGGTTCTCAAAAAACAACTCAAAAAAGTCAGAAGAAATGCTCCTCAGAAAAGCTTCTAACAAAAAGCTCCCTAAAGGAGCTGCTCAGAATCTCCTTAAAACTTTAATGCGTGTAATTAAAATCGCATCATTTAGTGTTTTCACTAGATGTATAGAGTATCCGGTAGAATCTATGCAACTTTTCGAAAAATTTTGCAGTTTTTTTTTTTGAATAGCTGATTTTAACACGCCCACAACACGTTCTTTGAACATTCGCGTCTTCAGATACCCTTCTGCCAACGTGCTTTTTTCCCGATTTACAGATAGAAACAGTGCGCGCCTATTGAGCAAACTTTGGCATTCTTTTGTAATATTTCAGATTCTTTCGTTTATTACATATTCAATTTTAAAACGCGTTAGCGAGTAGGAAATCAGTTACAGTTATTGTTTTATCTTACGATTATTTGGCGTTTGACATATTCCAATATTTTACTATTACTTCTTATTACGTAATTAAGTAATTATTAATGAAGATATACTAAACAACATAACAAGGGTAAACTGTTATTTTATAGTGAGTTTCCAAAGTGCTCATCAATTAACTACAAATTTTTACGACAAATTTCTATACCTCTCAGCCTCCAGTTATTACTTAACAACTACTGCTACTTCTACTTCTTCGATAATTATTCCTAGATTTGTAAAATCAATTAACTGCATAAAGAAAAAGAAATGTTAGGCAACTATTTAATATTATATAATAAGAATATAAAAATGTCTTCAAAGGTAATTAAATTCTCCTCAATGTAAAATTAGACACATGCCAAGTTTGTGCACTAACAAACAATACATAATAATGTTATTGACTCATTCATCTTTTAATTTTGTTTGGTCTAAAATCGACGGAAAAGTAAATAGGAGAGTAGTACCATTAATGTATTCATTAATTTATCAATCAATTAACTGCTTAAAGAAAAAGAAATGTTAAGCAACTATTTAATATTATATAATAAGAATATAAAATGTCTTCAAAGGTAATTAAATTCTCTTCAATATAAAATTAGATACGTGTCAAGTGTCACTAACAAACAATAGTAGAGTAGTACCATTACTGTATTCATCAATTTAGTAAAGTAAGTAATCTTTTTAATTTGATACATTTAATTAAACGATAAAGGGTCAGCAACCCCATTTCGGGAAACCCCACACGAAATGATCGGCAGATAGACGCCAGGCGTCTCTCAGGCGTCACTTAGTCGCGTCGGTTCCGGAAAAATGGGTCTCGTAATGGGAACAAACTCCGCCGACGTCACGAATTCACGATTTCCTTTCCGGGAAAAGAGCGCAGATGACCGAAATTGATTAAAAGTCATGTTTATGTTAAACAACAGCCCTAGAAGCTGGAACGCAATGCTTGCTTTGCTTAATGACACATGAAGAAATTATGCGCAGTTCTGTGTTTCGAAAATAGAGAATAAATATCGATATTGTTGCTTGTAAATATGTATGTCTAGATAGATGTGTAATTTGAATCGTATTTGTAATTTAATTGTGAAGTATTATGTTTTCTCAGTCGCTCGGAAAGTTGCATTTTCCACACGTCATATTATGTTATTTGCGGGATGAAAAGTTTATTCAGGTTTATCACCGTATCTTAAATTTTAACGACAAACTTGTAGACACAACTGCAATATTGAAAAATTAGTGAAAAACGTAATAATTCAAAAAATTAGGAGGGACAGACATAAAACATGCTTAACAAAAATCAAAGTATTTATTATTAGCATTTCAATGATGTGAACATAAACAAGGGATTACTTTTGAAAAAATCGAGATAACCTCCAATTAAAATTGTCTGAGTATTGACTTATGTGCCGCTAATTTATTCCAATGAAGAATACGTTGACGTGATTTGATCTTCGTGTATGGATTAGAGGTGCGCATTTTAGCATTTATATGGGCTTGGCCCGGTTCGTCTCTTTGATAGCTTGGTCTGATCCTCCTGCCCCATTTACCAGTCTGGCTCGCCCAAGCTCGCACGTTAGCCCGTCGGCCCAAAACTCGTTACATTCACCAGTTGCTCTTCTAAAATAATAACCCTTTCTTCTATAGGAAAACTGTTTTAATTTAAAGACTTGGGGTTTTTATGTGCAACTGCAAATCTCTGCAGTATTTCCTTGTTAATACAAACTCGTTTAATTTTTCGTTTCCCCCCTTAAAATGCAATATACTTTTTATATCATTTTTATGAAATCCTCGGGTAATACGAATTATTCGGTTAACACGAAATACGAACAATAATATATTAACAGTGCAATAGAAGCCCCCGGTTAACACAAACTCCGGCATGCAATAAGTAGGTAAATCCCCTAGATATCCCCTATTATTTTTTCGTAGTTTGAATTTTGTTTACACAGTGATAACGTTGGTCCCGTGTACGTACAATGTGTGCAAAAAGGTCGATAGATATTTCGACAAAACTTAAAATCTTGGAAGAAGTAGAAGCAGGTGCTTTTACTAAAACTAAAATCGCGGAACGATATAATATTCCTAAATCTACTTTATCAACTATTATAAAGAATAAAGAAAACACCGCAGTCGCATCCGGTTCATCGGGTTCTATGAAAAGAATTCCTAAGGCATCACACGAAGGTATCGAAAATGAATTTTTAGTGTGGTTTAAAAATGCTAGAAGTTCAAATTTTTCCATATCTGGTCGGTTGCTGAAGAAAAAGGCCAAAGAAATAAGTTTATCGATCGGCATAGGTAATTTCGAATGTTCAGTTGGATGGCTGAGGAGATTTCAAAAAGGATATAAAATTTCCTCTCATGTTGTAAGTGGCGAAGCGAATAGAATAAATGAAAATGATATAACCGAATGGCTTAAATACCTTTATGATATAAGAAAATCATATGACGAAAAAAATATTTTTAACCTCGACGAAACAGGTGTATTTTATAATTTGCTCCCTGTTCTTTCTTTTGACTTTAAAGGTATTAAATGCCATGGCGGTGCTAAAAGCAAAGATCGCCTAACCGCAGTTTTATGTTGCAATGCCAACGGTTCAGAAAAATTGAAATTATGGATTATTGGAAAATTTAAAAATCCTAGATGCCTAAATAAAATAAATCGATTAATTTTACCATTTGACTATACTCATCAGAAGAATGCCTGCGTGGATTCTGTATCATTTCGATGATGGCTGATTAGATTTCAGTGGAAAATGGCCAGTGAAGACATTCATGTGCTTTTAACATTGGATAACTGCACTGCACATAATATTGACGCACTAGTTCTGTCAAATATCAAAGTACTATTTTTCCTGCAAATTCTACTAACAGAGTTCAATTCTTGGATCAAGGTGTAACTGCAGCCTTTAAGTGCCGTTTTAAGACCAGACTTGTGCGTAACGCTCTACTCTGCATTGAATCACAGCAATCAAATTTAAAATGGAATCATGGGATGATGTTACTGGTCAAACAATTACTAACTGCTTTAAATAAAGCTTGGAACATTAGTACTGTCGATTTACCTTCAGAATCTTCCCTTGTCTCACAGGACACTGAAGATTGGACAAATCTAATTGCTGGAATACGTCCGACCTAACCTGTCGGTCTCTGAATTCATTGCTTTGGACAGTAACGTAGAAATTTGTGCTTTGGAAGAAAACGTGGAAGCAGAAAGCGGGGAAAAAGAAGATAATGTTATAGATGAAGAAGTGATTAAATTGAAATTTTAGCGGCATTAGAAACATTGTAGAGATTTGCGCAGACTACGGCCGAATTAGATGTTAATTTTGGAGATAATCTGGACAAAGTAAGAAGAGAATGTTGTATGCCTAAATATAGCCAGCAAAAGATAAATTTCCTAAAACTACCTACCGAACATTGAATTAATACCATATTATATGTATTATGTATAACATGCTTTGTTTTGTGTTTACTTGTTATTTTTGTTCTTATGAATACAAATGTACCAATACATCATTCTCTATATTTCTTAAAATAATTATATTTGGTTTATCTTATTATTTTATTCAATAACTATTTCACGTAACATAAATAGATCGTAAAGTACTTCGGATACTACATATAAGTATAGTGATGAAAGTAAGTTATTCGACAATGGGATATAGCAAACTAGTTCGTCTTAAGGAGGGAGTACTGTAATAGGCGTTCTAGCAGCATACGCTGGTGAACACGTTGATTTAATAATTCAGAAGAATATATAATTCACATAATATTTATAATTCCAAATGAACACATGAAACAGATTTTATTATAAAACAATATACAGTGACCGGCAGAAAGTGCGCAGCATAAGGGATTTTTTTTTGTCTTTGAACTTAGTAAATATTTTTTCTTACAAATTTCCTCTGCATGTCTTCAAACGAAAATAACACTCATCAAATCTGCACAAAATCTAATTGTATATGAGGGAAAGTCAAAAATATGAAACTATGCTAAGAAATTTTGTTTCAAATTCAACGCTATATATAAATATGAAGTTTCCCTTAATTTTAGCAAGAAATAAAATTTAATCGTTTTTTCGGAATTACCCTGTATACAAGATTGATCGGGATCACACGAGCTGTCATATCCTATTCTGTGTATACTTTCTGAGAGAAAATCATGCATGCTATATCAAAATTAGTTAGTTTTATAAATATTACAGCCTTGAAAAAGAGAACTTCAAAATGGGGATTATTTTTGCTGCATAATATGTTTTTGTATTAAACAAAATAATAACATCTAATTCAAAATTTAGTTTTTAGAAATTGTTAGAAAGTCACACTTCGTCTTTCTTTTTATGTGGGTCTTAATGTCGATCACCACAAGCAAAAAAAAATAAAACATAATGCATTTGCAATAATGTTAACAACAGATGTTAATTGACGTAAAGAATAAACATTGAGCTTCTACATGTCGTCTTACGTTTGGTAAACATTTTACCGATTTAGTATTAAATTCTCTTAGCAATGTTCCGCAACAAAACAGGATTAATTTCCGCGATACGTTGTTTAATTACATATTCTAAGTGGTCTAGATTTCTAAATGGTCAAAATTTGTAAACGTTGGGTTTTATGTAGCCCCAAATAGGAAATCTATTGGGAACAGGTCTGGCGAAACTTCATATTTGGACATATCGTTGAATTTAAAACAACATTTATTAATAAAAGAATCTCCTAAACCCAACAACTAAGATATTTTACTCTTAGCGTAGTTTAATATTTTCGACCTTCCCTCGTATACAATTAAATTTTCGGCAGATTTGATGAGTGTTATTTTAGTTTCAAGGTATGCAGAGGTAATTTGTAAGAAAAAAAGGTTTACTAAATTCAAAGAAAAAAAAAAATTCCCATACGCTAAGTACGCACTTTCTGCCGGTCACTGTATATATTTTTTATAATACTGTGTGAGCGTAAGATGTTAGGAACTCATTATTTTTCGAAGATATTTGCTAATTTTCCAATATAATATCTACAAATATGTTCTGATTAGAACACAAATTCGCAATATTATTTGGAGTAAGCATTAAATTTTGCGCTGTCCGCTAATAAATGGATTAAACGTCAATAGCGACATTTGTATGTATTTTTCTACGAATTTGTGTTCTAATGAGAACATATTTGTAGATATTATATTGGAAAATTAGCAAATATCTTCGAAAAATAATGAGTTCCTAACATCTTACACTCACACAGTATTATGTATATCAAGTAGCTATATATACGCCTTGTGCGGTACATACAAATGTCGCAAAATTGGCACTGACGAGCCTTGAAAAGACGAAACATTAATGTCTGTCAATAGCGACATTTGTATGTATTTTTCTACGTTTAATATTTTAATATTTTTTAAATATAAAATTGATTTATATTTATTCTTAAAACCAAAGACTAAAGTTGGGTAAAAAGAAATATAAATTAGGAATCTTGGATAGAGTTATAAAATAAAGTGAGATAAAATAAACAAATTTCAATAAGACATATTTTAAAATTCTTCGATAATTTTAGAAAGTTTCAATAAAATACAAATTTCATCCTTAAAGTTTTAAACACCGTGTATTAATGGGGCACGGCAATAAAAACATGGAGTATCAATAATTGGCCGAAAAGAGGACAGTTTAGATGTGTATGTAAGAACAAATAAAGGTGTTTTTAAGGTAGAGTTCTTCTCAGAAACTTTGCAGGGAAAAATTGGGGATGCAACCCAAAAATACTGCTTTGGATGTATACAGCGATAGTGAGATCCTTCATCAGTAGCATGGAGCAAAAGAACTAATCTGGCCACCGCGAGAATTAATCTCTCGAAAGTGCAAACATTAGCTTGTGTATGCATAACTGGGGCTATGAGAACCTGCCCAACACCAGCTATTGAAGTAGTATTGGATCTTGCCCCCCTCCACATTGTAGTAGAGGGCGTGGCGAAAAGAATAATGGTCTAGGAAGGAATGATTAGGCATAGGCCTCAATCTCCTGACGGTGATCAAACCTGGGATATGCCCCGGTATGATATGTTAAAAAAATTTAGCTTTGTGAAGGAATTCACCACAAAGCTAAGTAACAGGAGCGAGTGGGATCATAACACCATTTTGAACTTGAATAGAAATGCCATCAAATGGTATACTGATGGCTCCAAAACGGCAGAAGGAATTGGAATAGGAATATATGGGCCTAAAACTACATAATTCGAAAGCTTGGGAAAATACCCAAGTATATTTCAGGCGGAAATACACGCTATTGGAAGATGTGTTCAGTTCAATATGGCTAGGAACTATCGGAATCAGGAGATTATCATCATGCCTGATAGTCAAGCAGCCATCAGGGCGCTGAGCTCATATGAAATCAGTTCCAAGACGGTCATGGTAATGCCTAGGGAAATTAAATGAGCTAGGCAAAAAAAATAAAGTAACCCGCCTGTAGGTTCTGGGTCACACAGGAGTGGAAGGAAACGAAATAATGGATAACCTCGCAAAAAAAGGGGCTGGAATGCCTTTTGTAGGGGCCGAACCCTTTTGCGGGTTAAGTAGCAGTACAATACTGAAGGAACTAAAAATAGAAATGGAGCAGAGAAAATCCAGTTACTGGGGAAATCTCCAGGGAATGAGGCAAAGTAAAATTCTTCTGGGAACTTATAACCAGAAGAGGTTTACAGAATGCATCAACCTGAGTAAGAACAATGTTCGCATATTAACAGGAATACTTTCAGACTGAAAGAACACCTGAGTAAGCTTGGATCGGAAAAAGCTTGGATCGGATCCTGAATGCAGATTTTGTGGGGAACAGGATGAAACACCCATCCACCTCCTCTCAAACTGCGTAGCACTGTGCAACTCGAGGGCATTGCACCTGGAAGCATGTGAAATCGAAGAGGAAGACTTACCTAGACTGGGGCCCTCTGACATCCTACACTTTCTGAAAGGAATGGGATTGGAAGGCAAGCTGTAAAGCAGCAAGAATAGGGGACACAATAGATCTTTTAGGTCGCAGTGTAACACCACCCTTCTATTTACATACATACATACATAAGGTAGAGTTCTGAATTTTCTTACAATAACATTTATCAAATCTTCTATCAGCAACAGGCTAGATTCTGTGTAGCTAGGATCACGCCGTTTGCCTAAAAAAATATCGTAATTATTATCGACTACTTAATAGTTAAATTTATAAAACATTGGCTCTCTAGTAAGTTCTGAACTCAGCACAAAAAAGACTTCATAAAGCACACGCAAAGACTACCATAGTAAGCACGCTGCATTCACCACTCGAATTCCCGGCAATCAATCGCCGATTGACTTGTTTGAACAGCTTATCGTGCGTACACCTGCGATAACGAATGCTGAATGCGAATACGCGGTTGGCCGACCTGCGCGCGTTCAAGGTCGCCGCAGTAACGGACGATAAAATCGAAATAGCATACTTCCTCCGATAAAAGAATTTGGGAAATTCTTCGTCCTCTGCAATATGATATTAACAGCGTATTCGCACATATATAAAGCTCGACGTCGACCTTGAAACGCGATTATAGAGGAGCTGCACGGATTGCGTCGAAACAGAAATCGCGTAAGAATAGTCGCAGCTGGTAGTCAACAACAGACATACGTCTAAACGTGAGCTAAATAGCGAGCACACTAATTAATTGGTGCTATATAAGCGCCCCGTAAACTAAATAAAGGATATGTGGGTCATGTGTTACGAACACCGATGCAACCGGTTACTTAACTTTTATTTACATTTTCGTACGTGTTTTGTCAGTAACGAAATTGTCCGTAGAGTTTCTTGTTTATCTACCGATAAGATAAGATCGCCTTAGAAAATGAATTTATATTTACTCCATATACATTATTAAGTACGTTTTGCAAGTATAAAAACGGAAGAAACGATAATGGATGCAGATTAATAGATGTACGCCAATAAAACACGCTCAGAATAATGAGTGATTATTTCTAGTCCGGCGGAAATAGTTCAAGAACGCAGAAATAATCCCACTCATTCCCTCTAAGTTAGTAGCGTGTGTTTGTATGTGAGTGGTAGGTGTGTCGCTGCTGCACTCGCTCGCTACTTATCCCACCAATCGAAACGATATGTGGAGCGTTATGGTAGAGGTCAAAAACCTAACACCGCCGGGGCTAAGTTATTTAAAAAATAAATAAATGCACACAGGTACATAACATAGACTGAAAGTAATAATAATAGTTTCTTTATTGTTACACCACTTCCACAAATTGAATAACAGGAAAACATCTACAGACAAACGATCAAGAGTCTGCAAATTGGGGCAACAAACGGTCGTATTTAGATAATTCTGCTCTTCAGTCCGACTGCCCAAAAAAATCAAAAAGTAACATCTTATCGTGTAAACTGAGTTACATACTATTGTAATTTTTATAATGGATTGCCTTGCTAATGTTTTACTCAATAACAAATATTAATTTTTATTCTTAAATCTGCCTCCTCTTTACAGATACCTATGCTTCTAAGTTTAATGATATTTAAAAATACAATCCCCATTCGATAGATTGCTAAGAGCTTATACATTTGCCTCAAATTCACCACTGCAGGTCATGCGTATTAAAAATCTTCCCTCTTATTACGCAGCAATGAGTATAGTTATAACTTGTATGTTATTAGGTTTTACTTTGTAACGGTCATTTTCATTTGAGAGACGGTATATACAGTATTATCATGTGCTTGAAATTTAATTTTTTAAATACAGGGTGTATCAATAAAAAAAGTAAATTTTGCGTGGGTTGTTAACTACACGACATATTGAAAGCACAACCGCCGAAACCGGGATTTCAATCATTGAAAAAAAAAAAAAAAGTAAAATTTAGAGCCAAAAAATCTTCTAGTCGGGGACCTGATGCAAGAAAAACGTCATGTTAAGCACCCGCTAAACGTAGGTATTATGTATAAATACATTGCACTCATTTAGTATTATTCTTAATGGTATGCCGTAAGTTCATTTAACGTCATTCTGAATAAAATAACGCCAATCGGGGCCAGTGTCCCTTGTAAAAATAGCAAAACTGAAACATTTTAAATTTCTTCTTTTTATAGAAAAAATAAAACATTCCTTTTTTGTTAAGAGCATTCTACGTAAAGCTACAAAGTATTATTTTATAATATCCTGACAAGACGTTAAGCTTCACCCGAATGAGACTTAGTAGTTAAAAAAACAATATCACATGAATCAGAATTAAGTACCACATGATTGATTTAATCAAATAACCAAAATGAATTGAATCGAATTACACAGAAATAAATGTAGATACAGAAAAATTGCAAACACGCCTTTTTTACTATGATATCGAAAATGAATCTATACATTCCCCCGCTTTGCCGATGAATCAAGCTTCGATTTTCTTATATTGAAAACTGATGGTGCCTGAAAAGGATCGTTTTTCAGCGAAGAATTTAAATAAAGTTCGAAGTGGCTGACTCCAAGCGGCGATCCACACAAAACTACAGCGCTAATGGCTGAATGATAGGGTTATGTGGGGGATATATCGGACAGCATTTAGGTTGGGGCACAGGTGCGGCTCTAGCCCACAGCATCTACAATGTTTTTTTTCTCGTTAATGATTAACAGATAAACCCCCTGTGCATTAAGGACTTTGTTGATTGTATATGATTACAGCTGCTACCATATGTATTATATTTACCTCTATATCTGATACACCCTGTATTAATTAATTTCACTTAACGTTTATAAGGTTTAGAATAGATAAATTACTTGATTGCAAGTTTTGTTTCATGATACTGCTGTTGCATCATATGTAAATTAACAAAATTTCGCGCGAGGATTCAAAGCTTGCATAAGAAATTCGTTCTTTTCGGGCCGTAAGTTGTTGCAAAGCGCAGACGTTTAAAGTTGTAAAGCTTAAAAGATCATCTAGGTAATAAATTAAATTAGTTATATATTTTCATAGTATAATTCAACATCTGAAATCACAAACTATAACGAACTTTTTTATCTTTTCCCATTTTATTATCTATTAAAACTATATTCTTACAGATTGTTAATATTAATATGTTACATTTTTTGCGAAAGAGCACATGCGTAATTACTTACTACGAATTTTTAGGCTTTTTTTTTTACTTGTTTATCTTTCGGAATTGGTTGCATTATCACATTGCTAGTTTTTGCTCCTCCGTAATGTAATGAGACCTGGAAATAGTCCTGCATTAAATAAATTGGAATTTTATTACAAATACCTATCTGGAGATGGATTGTCGAGACGTAAATTAAAACCCGTGTGAGCGCCTGAACTTCAACATTCCGAAATTTTCCTGGAGCCCGTAACAAATTACAAAGGTGAAGAATATCCACCAGGAAGTACTCGGGTGAACCACCACGTACAGAAACGTAACTCTTGTACACATCTGCCGAGGTAGGATTTCTCCATATTATTGTCTTCGTTGAAAGAAATCGCAGGACATCCATTCAATTTGTTTCACTTGTATATATTTCCTTCGTTATATACTTATTTCTCGTTATTACCCGTTTGTTTGTTCGTTTATGTAATTAATAAAACTTTGTTTGTTATTTTGTCACGCCGTGCTGTACGTATTTATTGCTTCTAATATACTTGTAGTACCCATCAAGAAGTTATTAGCTACCTAAAAGAATTTAAATAGTGATCAATTATTTACAAATTAATTTAGCCATTTGCAAATTTTTGTTAGTAATTCAAGCGACACCATTTATGTACTTTTATGGTACATCTTCATTGTTATTTAATTTAACCCATAACAACGTACCGTGCCAATTGGTACCTATATTATTTGTATTTATTGTAATTTAAACGCCTTAGAAGGTTATACATCCTGGCAGGGGGATACCAGCTGTTGTCGCGTTGCCGTGTGAAATCTGAAAGAATAACGAGCATTAGTACTTTCATTTAGTAGTACTTGTTTTTACTTTTATAATTACTTGAAATCCATTTCTTGTTTTTCAAACTGTTTACAATATTTATACATTTATATATTCTAAATATTTATTATAAGAATTACACTAACATTATATTATTAAACTTTATTTTGAACAAAATTCTTGTTGTTTGTTGATTGCCGAATCTTGGCTTCCTCGCTGTTGGTCACAACTGGTGCCCTTTAAAAAAAAAGCAAAAAGAATCAAGAACAAACGCCCTTGCTCACGGTTCACAAGCGGCTGGATCATCACACAGATATTTGCTGGACTATCTGGCAAGTTCGAGCGTTGCAACTTCATAAAATACTAAATTTATAGATTAATTTTAATCATTTAATGTATTTAATACTTTTAAATTCATAAACACACTGTAATTATCAATAACATGCACAATTTATTATTCAGTATTATATCAAAAACATTTTAAGAGTGTAAGGACTCTTACTCACGGTGAGTACACTTATTTTCAATATGCACTCACCTGGGGCGCAGATAAAAGTTGACTACTCTAGTGATAACTCATAGAAAAATTATCTGGGGTATCTAAAGCTGTGTACTATAAATTACTAAAAGACTTTATGAAAACATGAATATCTTAATCTAATTCCTGTGAGAGTTTACTGTAATATTACGTCTTAAACATTTGACAGTAAAATATTAGTTTGCCGAAGCAAATAAGATTAAAGTTGAATAATACAACTTATGGTAATCTTTGAAGTATGTAACTGATGTAGTAGCTTGCATGCATTATGCTATGTAAATAATTGCTTGAGAATTAAATTTCTACTACGTCGATAGTAATATTTGGAGCTGAAAGTCGGTGCGAAAGTCAGGCCGTAACATGTAATGTGGTAAGATTCTAAGTAAACAGCTTTAGATTAAACATGCTTTTTTGCTAACTCATTTGTTACACCAGTGTTATAACCACCAATCTACGGACATAATCATTCTGAATTTCAGAAAATGGTACTGAATTAATTTTGAGCTAATTTACAATATCGTCTAATTCTGTTCCATCTTAGGTTTTTTTTTTTTTATTTTTAATAGGCATGTGGGTTGTAAACTCATAAAGTTTATCTTGCTTTCCTTACAACAATATGCAACATACTCCAGTTTATTTAAAGAAAATGAAAAATTTACCAGGAGATTTGTTTTTGTTACTGTTATTATTTTTCATGATATTTTTTATTGAAGAAAAAGTTTTGATATAAATTTAAGTAAATTATATTTTCCCTAGGGTATAAGAAAAAAATTACATTAATGAAGTCAGTCTACACGATGACATAATACGTAAATAATGCAAACGAAATAGGAACTCAACTAATTTACTTGAAGCCTTAGAGGTGCAGCTTTTTGCTTAAAAAATTAACGAGTAAATAATAAATTAAAAAAAATATATTATTCCTAGAACATTCTCTTACAATATGCCAGGATTCTATTGTAGACCTATGGAATTTCTTAATCATCTAAAGTTTGGAAATCAATATATTTTACTCCTTTAGGATTCCTAGTATTTTATTCTCATGGTAAAAAATTATGCAATACATAACGGTTTGTGGTCTTGTACCAAACATCTTTTTTGCATTTAAGCTGACGCAAATGTACGTAATGTAATCCACTACTATAATTGCTAATTGTATACAATCATTGTAATTATATTTTCTTTTGACTTGTAAAATGCTCAGCGGTGGACTCTGTTACAGCTTCAATCAATCTGAAATCAACAACAAGGTAAAATTTAATCTGTATATAATTATAAATCATGTTTACGTTTGATTGAGTGTATTAATTCCTAAAAAAGTAATTACTATTCAAAAGCCACGTGGCAAAAAAAAATAATAGTTTGGCATTTCTACAAATAAAACGAAATGTTTATACAATAGTTGTATAATCGTCTTATTGTTAGTTTTGAAGGTTCAGTTCAATTCCAGTAAAATATTACAACGCAAAACTATTCCTAATTGCTTGTGAAAAAATAGTATTGATATGTATTAAATAAATTTCCTACACCTTAATTGAGGTAGAAGGAGTTATTGACTATATATATTAAATAAATTGAATAATAATTACTAAGTTAAAGGAGGAAGAAGTATAAAATGTAATATCGTAGAAAAAATTTCTTGGTTTAAGTAGAATGCAATCGCGCTTGCAAGTTGTATGTTTATTTAAAAAATATAAAGTATATAACCTGAATTTTGAAAGAAAAGAGTCGAATTTTCCTTTACCATACAGTGATGTGGGAATTTCTAATTTTCTCCGATTCATGCACAAATTTGCATCGTCGGTTTTTCTTGTTGCACTTTTCCTTAGTTTCGTTCCATGATTAAAGCCTTAACTGGGCTTAGGAACTTCAACTTTGTTACTTGGACTTTGCTTTTTAGCTTAGTATTCAAAATTTATGTTTCGCTTCCGCCCTAATACTAATTTATGACGTTGAATTAGTATTACAAATAGAACCGGATTTATTCCTCCCGCCTGTGAAAGTCCATCTAGCGTTAAGAAGTTGCCGGATTTTATATTCTTCCAAATCACGTAATTTCATGCTTTATTGATATAGATTTTGTATATTTTTCATCAACTTTCTTGAAGCGGGGCAAGGGCGTTTTTGGGGCAAGTGCGCTATGGTATCATTTTTTTTTATTAACGAAATAACAGCGGGGTATACAGTTAGTTTTCAATCTTCTATATATCATTTTAGCATTCATGCATTCATAATGCATTGTCATTAGTCAAATATCAACTGTTATTTATGTTTAATCAATGATCTCTTAAATCAAAGTGAACTCTTATGTAATATATGTGAAAATCGGTAAATACCGCCTATAATAAGTGCAGCAAATAAGTGCTATTGGTTTGCATTTGATAAACTCAAAATACGTAGTGCGCACTTACCCCGTAATTTCTAGTGTTTGCTATTTTGCGCGGCTGTCCCAAGTAATATACAGGGCGAGTTTTGTATCTTGAGACAACGGAATATCTCTAAAACACTGCATCAAATCAAAAAAAGATCTTAATAGGATTTGTTATAATGTAGGGGGCTCACTGAATGGTGCCGAACTCGCTACACTCGAAATACACAAAAAAGAGAAGCAAGCAAACATGATTTTGTGTTTTTTTATTTTAACATTAAATCGTGTAAGAGGGTGACTTAAGAAAACATCTCTTTAGTTCCGCTACTGTTTGCGTTTCTTTTAGCCTTTCGTTTCGAATTTCTGCATATAATTTTAGGGCTTCATTCCTCAATAGTTGTTGCATTCTTCATTCTCTCTTCTTCCTCCAAGATCAGTAATGTGACAATAATCCTTACTCCTCTGGTATACTCTTTCTTCCTTCTAACTTCTTGATTGTGTTTTCCGGTTCTCTTATTCATTCTTTTCTTGTTCTTTTCTTTTCTTATCTCATGGAGCTTATTTTCTTCATTTAGAAGACTTCTAAAATATTGTTTCCATCGTTCTATTATTTACTACTCATGTGTTAATATTTCTCCTTTCGTACACTGAGAGAAGACAAACGTAATGAGAACATTAACGTGTTTCTTATTACATAACCCCGATTTTAAATATGGCGAACATATTTAGAATATTATTTCGACATTGCGATGAGTTTGCTAGTTAATTTTAAGTTAGATTATTATTACATTTAAAAACCTACTTACAACATTCTCGTAATATTCGGTAAACACGTATACTTTAGTTGTTGTTGTTGTTGTTAATAAATTGGCCGTGGCGTTAACCATTAACCACGTACATATTGTAAGATTTGATAAATTCAAATAAAACTAACAACCCATACGAACACAAGGGTCAAACATTAGACACGCTTCACACCCGGGGCCAATCGGGCGACTTTGAACAGACAGGTAGACCAACGGAACAAAGGAAAAACCCACATAGGATAGCAATACAAAGGAAGACTTAATCTAAGTGTTAAAACCCATATTTTTTATATTACAATAAATTTTACAATTGATCACTTTTCTGGCCAATGATATCAGATGATTGATGTTAATTGGGAACTGAATACCCATTTTTAATAGTTCCAGCTAGAATAAATTGATTTTATCCAAATGTTTGCTACAACCCAAAATAATATGATTGATATCACCGCACTCGATTTCACAGAAATTACGTTATATATTATTCAGGAAATCTTATATGATTAAATGATAGTCTTCAAATTTGCGACAGCATATTCTTTGTAATTTTAGATTTATCATACCAACGAGCAGTTCTAAGATTTGGAAAGAGCATAAAATAATTGGTTGGGTTATCTTTATAAAGATTCGAATACTGAATCTGCCACTCGTTACGAATATCTTTTCTGGAGGTGTTCAAAAAAGTCGCTATGTGGAAGCAGAATGTCTTCGGAGATATTATCACCAGATTGAATCTTTTTCCCAATTGTATATCTGTGTCTTTTTCATACTTTGCGGCTACTTCTTTCTAGTTTAGTTTGTATACGTCCTTATTTTATTAATTTTTTTTTGCGCATATATTTATATTGGTCACTCAATCCATTTATTTCCTTTCTTACTTTCGCTAGTAGTAGGTGATGATAGTATAGATAAAACAATTTGATTTCAATACTGCCAGTAAGCGGTTAAGGGTTGTATCGTTTTATGAATGCATCTTATAGCAGGCCAAATATTAAATTATTTTAATATACAGGGTGATTCTCAATATATGCGACAAACTTTAAGCGCTGATTCCTGGGGTTATTTTGATCATAAAAGTTCATAAGAACATATGTCCAAAATCGCTTAGTTCTAAAGTTGTACAACGTTTAATAGTAAGTTAACATAATTAATGTTTTTATTATAAATTAACAAAATAATTAGTAAAACAAAATTAACTACTAACAGTTGAAAATGACTACCCCCAACTGCAATACAAGCTTCTATCCTCCGTCGTATTGACTGAGTCCGCGAGTCCGTTCTAAAATACCAGGGGTATTTCGAATTGTTTGAAAAGCTGCGATAATACGATTTCTCAGTTCATCGACATTTTCAATGGGAGTCGTATAAACTAATGATTTAAGGTGACCCCAGAGAAAAAAGTCCAAAGAATTTAAGTCTGGAAACCGAGGAGGCCACGGTTGTGGACCTCCCCGTTCTATCCACCGATCTGAATACGTATTGTCCAAAAACTCGCGAGCAACTAAACTAAAATGCGCTGGAGCACCGTCATGCATAAAATACATTTGTAATCTTAATTAACGGAACTTCTTCCAGCAGTAGGGGTGGCTCCTCTTCAAGAAAATTGCGGTATACTTCGGCATTTAACCGCATCGGTAAAAAATATGGACCTGTCAAGTGATCTCCAACAATTCCGGCCCACACATTGACAGAGAATTGATGTTGATGACGGGCATTCACTAGTTCGTGCAGATTTTCTTCGACCCATATGTGATTATTATGAAAATTAATAATCGCGTTTCTAGAGAAAGTAGCCTCGTCGGTGAAGAATATTTGAGCCAAATAGTCAGGATTTTGTGCGATTTTATGTTGCATCCATTGACAAAAAGCCACTCTTTGCGGAAAATCTGCCAACAAAAGTGCCTGCACCCGTTGAATGTGATATGGATACAATAGTTGATCTTTCAATATTCTCCAAACTGTGGCCTGACTAATGTTTAAAGCAAACGCAATTTTTCTGGTGCTCGTAGGATGTTTCTCAATTTCATTTGGTACCATTTCTTCAACTTGTGGAGTTCTCACTGTAGATGGATGACCGTTATCAGTCGTCCGTTTTTTTAAAATTTCTCGTTTCACTAAGACGTTGGTGAAGACGGGCAAATATTGAATGATGCGGGATAATACGGTTCGGGTATCCTTCTTCATAAAGACGTCTAGCTGCACGCGAATTTCCATTGGCAAGACTGTAAACGAGATGCATACCACACATCTCAGCATTCGTGTAATTCATTTTAGAAAACAGAAACTGGCAATAAACTGAATGAATGCTCTGACAACTATTGGCAGATATTGAAATGACGAATAAACAATTCGCTCTCAACACAATAGTTGTTGAAAAACCAACTGTGATATTATATCGTGTTAGTCATAGTTTAATTTATTATTAAACATTCAATAACTTTAAAACCAAACCGTTTTGGACATACACTCATATGAACTTTTATGATCAAAATAACCACAGGAATCAGCTCTTAAAGTTTGTCGCATATATAGTAAGAATCACCCTGTATATGTACTGGATCTTTCAGTCGACATTCCATTTAGCGAAAACATAAACAGATAACAAACCTCACCTAAATACACTTCACCATACTTGGAACTACGGAACCAAACATAGTCACAACGGAAATTTTCCGATCTAACGCCACTGATTTTTCTTCTAAATGCTTTAAGAATATAACACTTTTTCCTTAAATTGACAATGCAATTCAATTAATTTAAAAAAAAAATGAAAACCAACTTCTGGATCACTACATAAATTTTTTGATACATCAGATCGCATGACCTCTAACTACACCTATCACAAATTCCTTTTGCTCTTTTTGCTTCTAAGAATCTACGCGTAGTTATGAATATCGCAGTGAGTACCATTTTTGTCGAGAGCTTATGCAATTTAGAAGAATTAAAGAACATTCGATTAAGTGCTCATTAGAAGCGCCTCGAGTGTTACATTGTTCGTTGTTGTTGTTACTTTCAAATAATTTACAAGAAGATTAAATGCCAAACAATGCGTTTACTTGTTGATGTATAATAACACTAATAACACTCATAGCTTGCTAACATCTAATAATTATTGTCTGCCTTTAAATGAATTTTACTAATACATAATAAGGAAACCAGTCATAATAAATACTTCAAGTGTTATTACGAATGAATGCATGAAGAGATCATTTTGAAAAATGCTATACAGAGAGTACCGAGCGACTTGCTTTACAGTAATAACTTTGGCATATTTCTGCCGGTTTTATGAAATAAGTGTGAATATTTCCAAAACTATCAGATATACGTGTACTAAACCTTAGTACTAATCGATGTAGAATTTTGCGGTGCATTTAATGCTGCCCTGAAAAATACCCACGTTCCATTTCGAAAAAAAAAAGTTTTTTACTTTGAACATATCAGTTAGCGCCGTTGCAGTCAATACCTACGACCGTGTACTTGACAATAACAATAGAATATCTTAATGTTAATAGTCTATGAGCTATTTAATTTTATTGGAAACAGTGCAAACGTAAACGTTTTGGCAAAATTACAAATATTTCGAAAACTATTAGTTTTAAGGTATAAGAAGCAGTTAATACCAACTCATCACATATGAATGCATAAAAATTGCACTATTCTACTTAAAATAAGAAAGTTGATATCGACACTCTGTATACCAAAGTGCTATAAGGCTAAAAATATTTTTTAATAGACCATAGTCGGTCATGACTACTATACAAATTTGAAAATCAAATTCCACTTAGAAGTTCGAAAAATTCTAATAACCCTGTTCGGTGCAATATCTGTATATGTTTTATATTAAATAGGGGAAAAACAAAATGTATTCAGATCAAATATAACTTTTTTGTTAAAAAAAAACCATTTGAATCACTTATTTTCCAATGACTATCACATTGTTTTAAAACTAAATGAAATATTTCTTTAGTTCTAAAACACTTTATATTAACAGTTACATCAAATATGAAATCAATTTAACAAACAATAACTATTATTTATTTTAAATACACTTACTTATGAATTTAACTATAATTTCTGCTTATTTTATATTACGTCTTATATGTGTCAATTTAACAATGATGTTTATTTATTTAGGATAGGCCTTAGGTTAATTTCCATACGTAGATATGGCAGCGTTTTCATGATACCTGAACTGCTTATTATGAAGATGCTAGCAATATGAATGGCATAACGTCGTGCAAAAATTTTGATAACAAAATGCGAAAAAAGTTACCATTAGAGATGATTATTGTAGATTTTTTGTAATTGCAATGACCTGCATTTTGCATCCCTTCTTTGTTACTCTATTTAAGCATTTACTTTAATAACAGAAGGTACTAATTTATTCAGGAAAAGGTAGCGCCGAATATTTCTTTTTCCTCTTGATGATTTGATGAAGATCTGCGACATTCTAAAGACAAATTTTATTGTTAGCATTTACTAATATTTTAGTAATGATATTTCAATAACATTTTGCTGTGTGATGTCCAGTAGATATTTATAATTTTTATAATCATAAAAATAAAATATAGATACCGCAATATGATAAAGTTGTTTCATACTTCTGTTCTAGCTAGCTGGTTTCAATAGCTTTCGACTAAATATAATCGGAATGACATGGCGTAAAGACGGTGAGTAATGCCAATGGCAATGTACCTACATCTCCACTAGGTGTTTGAAAGTGATCTGGGGTAAGTTACTCTTCAAGGGAGACTGATAATAGTAATTTAAAGCTAGGTAAAGAAAAAAGAGCAGCTGCTAGTAAAACAAATTATTTGTTTCTTACCATCACGAACAACGTTGACAAGCTTTTCTCTGTGGCTAATACATTTTTTTTTCCTTAAAGGTTTCCAGAATTAAATAAGTTGCTGCTTTTCTCAGGCAAAATTTTATCGACAGCGCTTTGTAGTAAGCTGTGGCCTTAAAATTTAGCAGGGCATATAAACTTTTCGAAGCATTTATGTATGTCGTATGAAATCAGACATTTAATAATAATAATAATATTAATTTATTGGCATTATACAAATTATACCTATATACATATCAAACTCATACATGCCAAAAAGGCTAAATTATCGTAAGATGCTCTTCCTTTAACCTCCAATCAGTTATGACGTCCAGATTTTCACATTGTAATGTTGGCCAAAAGTTTAATTTATGCACTTGATACTCATCCAATTCATACTTTGTTTCATTTTTCGAAGACCCAAGCAATTTTAAACGCCCTCTTGTCACTTTGACAGGAAACTATTTCTATTTTTTTATTTCTGACGAGCATCAAAAGATCAACAATTACATCGTTCCACGGAAAGCGGTTGTACTTTAAAAATAACACTGAGCTGTCATAATTACTATCAGTCTCGTTATTTTCAACGTCATAAAAATACAGCATACATTACTATTATAGACTTGGGGATTGGGAGTACCTACCAGGCGCGTCCCCTTCTTAGGGTTTGCTCAAGACGAGATGGTTAGTGGCGGTTATAAGTTTGTCCTCTCTGCTTAAAATAGGAGTAGGAATGAATGAAGACCGTTGTCGCGAGCCACTCCCCCTCGCCCGAATTGGCGTGTCGTGGCTAAGGACTTGCACGGGGTTCTACAACGATGCCAGTTGTTGCTTTCGGCTACCGAAAACCCAACTGTTAAATCCAGGTTCCGAAAGAGATGGAGGGTCTTGGCTTAACGGCAGACACCTAGAGGAGACAACCTCAACAAAGACCTAAATCCCAAGGTGGCCGACTAGGCTGATGGGATGCGTGGCTGGAAAGAAAACTAGTCTACTAGTTTAACCTTGGGGCACTTGGCGCACCCCATTGTATTTAGCCTTACCTCTGCATGCGGGGCTCTGTGGAGGTGGATTTTTTCTTCCCTAGCTACTAGTGGGATCAAACATGGAGGAAGGACGTTTATTAGCGAGACGACACCGCTAATAAACAGAAGATGGAACAGGACCTCCATAAGAAGCCTTCCACTTCCAAAATTAGAGTACCTCACAAGGAAGGAACAAAGGGAGGAGGAGAACGCATGCAGCTGATTGAGGAACAGGATGGAACACTCATCCATCTCCTCTCAAAATGCGTAGCACTGTGCAACTCAAAGGTGCACCTTTCTCCATTGCACCAAACTCTAACTACTTTTTGGCAAGAACTACCTAGTATGTGCATATTTTACTCCATATTAAATAAACAACCACCTTTTAGGATTCAATAATACACCTATGAAAAATTAATAAAAAAAAAATGGATAAAGCTTATAAAATAAAATTATTGTTCTTTCAAAAATGTAGTACTGTTATTCGAAATATATAGTGTTTTTTTTTGTGTTTAATACAAATTTCTTGATAAAAAATATTACAACCCTCTTTCCCGGTATAATATGTTTATACATATTATTCTACAGCTTTTGCATCCATTTAATTAGAAAATCTTTAACGTTTGCTAGTAGTTTCCTGAGACCGATAGGAATTACAATATGGCATATCTTTGTCTATAACTTATTACCACAACATCATAACGGATTTACAAAAAAAAATGTTTGGTTTATAGTTACAGTTATATTAAGCAAATAGCAGTTGATATGAGAATCATGAAAGCTTTATTTTATATTTTACTTATTTTATAATAAATACGATACTTACATTACTTTCAAAACTACACCTCTCACAGCACCTAATCTTTGCTGGTAAGCTAGCAGGTTTCTTTTTTCAATAAGTGTACATATATAAAAGCTTTTGAAGAAACCAAAGTAATTTGGACAGCTACAACTTCCTTATGTTTGTTATTTGCTTTTATTATTGAAAATCATCATCTTGAATGTTGGACACCAAAAATTATTAATTTCATAACAAAAGTTACACAATAGTTCTCGTAATATTCGTTTGTTCTTAAAACAAACTTCCGATATACTCAACAGATGACTGTAGAAACTTTAGCATAGTATAATATGACTGTGATATTAACTTTCTTGTTTCAATTAAACAAATTGATAAAGGAAAGTCGTATTTGAGTACCTCTTTCTTAAATATTAATTAAAGCTTAAGTACTCTTGTGTGTGCGAACAGATATAAAGAATATATACAGTCTAACGGCAGTAACTTGTTACATAATATACATGCATATATAACTAAGGTTATTAAATATCCATATACCACGATAAGCACAATTCGGATTGACTGTCAACGATGCGGATGTAAATAACTTTTGTTATGGTAAGAATATTCTTGCGACTGTTCTACGCTTTTCAATAATTAATGATTGTATTTCGTAATTGGAAATAGCCTGTAGATATATGACGCTTCATTTCGGTTATGATGGAAATATTATACATTTTCTTGTCAATAAACAGTACACTGAGCAAAATGATGAACTGGATTGTCAAATATAAAGTTAACGCATGTATGTTGCTCCAAACAAAGGTAATGTCATAAAAACCCCTTTGACTAAAATAAATACATAATATGTTATGTTAACATTTTTGTTTTGGATTGACAATATTTAATGGTGGTTTACATGTGAATATTTTAACTATTATGTTCCTTAATCTAACTTATAACTTAAAGTCAGTATTACTTTTCTTTTTGCAGCACGACCGATGGTCTTTTAGCAACGAAAGTCTTCTCGAAGCAAAATTTTCTCGTGAAGCTTAATAAATGTTAAGCGTTGAATTCTATCTGCCTAGGTTCTATAAAGTATAATTACCTGCCATACGTTAACGAAAGTGCGAATTTTAAGGCACATAAGAAACAGTAGTAGTAATAATAATAATCTTTGTTCATCTCATAATTTTTTTTTTAAAAATGTGTGAGATAAGTCAATTAGTACAATTACATAACATAATACAATACTGTAAGAATTCGAAATTCCATCCTGTATAATACAAAGTATTTAAATTCATTTTATTAATACGTTGATGATGGGTACTGTGGCATTTGCTGAAGCAACGTTTACTTCACAGGAAATAACAGTCTATTTTGTTTAAAAGTCTCGCGTAGTTAAGATAATACGGTATTATTTTAAATATTATCTGTTTCTTTGTTTATTGTATGTTATAAATGCTGATAAGCGAATCCCACGTTACTCTCCAGAAGGGCGTTTGAAGTTCAGAAAAATAACGTCTTCGATCATTCTTGCGCCTAAAACTACTTAATAAATAAATTTGTAAGTAAAAATTACTAGCGCTTATCTTAACCAACATTATAAATTTTTAAAATATTCATCCAAATAATTGTTTTTTTTTCACTTGTTGTTTTATTTAATTTGTAGATTGTTAGTTAAATTCTATAGTCTCAATTTAAACAATAAATAATTGTAAAAAAGACACTATTATTACGCCATTAAAAAAAGCAGAAGTTCAATTAGCACCCCTAGTAAAGTTTTGAGGAGGAAGTCATTACGTAAAGAGAAAGCCGACGAGGTGGGTAAGTCGACACTCTTTAGGCTAACTAACGGCCCTGCTTCGACTGACGAGAAAAACACCATTGGAAAGTCTCTTTGGCTAAAACTTCTAAAACCAATCGCTACCGAACAAAAAGACTGCTTTCCAGCAGTGGCTCGTCAGTCAAAAGAACACGAGGGACTATCTGTGAAACGGGATTTGGTTTTGACTTGGATGAATTTGGGCTGACCATCCCCAAAAGTCTCCAGATAAGAAAACCCGTTCCGCTACAATACAATTATCTTCTGGTATTTTTGTAGCCAATAATAAGTGTATTAATACTATCTTCTTTTGTTGGAATATGGCTGGGAATCCAATTCAAAAAGCAATGCCGGTTGCGTTTCATTATTTTGTGAAAAAACATAGCTATTAAATACGGGTTTATTATGTATATTATGAAAAATCATGTATTTAGTTTTTTCTGCATTCAAAAATAAAGAACATTGGGAAAATCACTTGTGCATTCCTTTTAATAGTAAATTAGTATTATTCTCATTTACATTAATATTCGGTTGAGACACGACTAACAATAAGCTGGTATCATCAGCATACATTACTAAATTAAAATCTCTCAGATAGTGAGTTATATTATTAATAACTATCAGAAACGAAACAAGTTCCAAAACAAACAAAGAAAATAAAAATTGTGTTTTCCTTCCTTTGTAAGAACTACGTGTCGTAGTGCATAAAATATTCATTATATTTTACTCGACGATCTTCGCTTAAATAACTCATGTGCTCTATATTGTGTTATGTTTTCGTCGATATAAAATCACAAAAACACCTGAATAATTTTGCGTTAGTTAGGTGAGGAAATGTAAAAAGTGACTCATGTATGTACGTGCAGTTTAAAGACTAAATATATGCAAAATCGAAGGAAATACGTTAGTATTTATATTTAAGTAGATAAGTATTCCCGATAAGAACTTATTGTATTTTTCATTTCAAGATGTCTTCTAAATTTATCTACATTAAATTTTTTGTGTGGGTATTATTTTAGTTAGCAATAAACTAGGTAATAAATTACTACCAATTTAACTAAACTGATGCAAAACTTTGTAAAATTAATACAAAAAAAACGGGGCAGACGAGGGGATAAGGGGAATTGGGCGGAGATTGTCCCCACCACCCAATATTGTCACGGGTCGCCACTGCTTTATTTACAGAATGCAATTGCATTATTTTGGAGTTGATTTTACGAAAAAAAAAAATCTATTGGCAAATTCACACCGTTTAAATTTTTTTCTTACACTTATATCGGATGTCTACATTTAAAAAAGATTCCTTTTCAATAAATAAATATAATAAATGGTTATAACTTCTTTTACGTATCTTGGCTGTAGATTATTTTCTAATCATTCAAATGATGTTAACGGTTGATTAATTACATTAGAAGAGTTTAGGTTATCAAAATATAATTCTTCTGGAAATATTAAGGCCATACACTAATTGTAAGTTTAACAAGGCTTTTAATTTCTATTAAAACCTGTATGCTATCAAAGGAAATATCAACACAACTGTATTTCACTTATATTTCACCGATACCCGAGAGCATCAACAGAGCATACTAAAACACTTTTGAACTCCTTTTAAAATCCTCCTCATATAATAATTATAATATGATTAATAATTTAAAGGGTTCATGAAAATAATTGTAGGAAACATTTGAAATAAAAATCGTTCATAATGTTAAGGAAGGCAAAAATAAAAAAAGATTGAGAATTTGAAAAAAAAAATAAAAAAAAAAAAAATAAGTTTCTAAATACATATTGTAACTAAACAATTATCTAATAACGGAAAATTACATTCTTATTGGCATATCGCTTATACCGGTAGCGTATTTCCATTTGCTACCATTGTACAGAACAGGTTCTTGCTGGGTAGCAGTAGGATATGAACCTACGAAAAACTAACTGAGTAACTCCATAGTCTACCACTATGGAGAGTATTCCCAGTTCTGCAACAGGATAGTACGTATATGAAATACGCGTAGGCGCACCTTATATTTTGCGTATGCTATTACTATGCAACGTTAAAAAAAAAAACGATTGTAATCCAGTCCCAAATTATTTTAACATATTTAATAAAAAAAAAACGAAATTTTTTACAGAAATACCAAACAAATCTACAAATAGCAAATAAATAAAGAACGTCGTACTACTCTAAAATTCTAACCCCTGAAACCTAATTCTGCATTAGTGAGAATGAAATTCAAATATCTTTAAAAAGTTTTAAATTTTATCACAAAATCACTCATATGTCTGTCGCTCTGACTGTGGAGTGTATATTTTGTGAGTGCATTCAAGTATCAATATTTTACTACATACTGATATTTTTGATAATGACTTTTAAAACATGCATATTTACATACATATCGACATATTACGCGAATTAATTTTTTTCCTGGTTTTTTACACTAGTATTTTTTAAGAATATTTTATTTGTTTATTTTACGTTTAAATCAATTTTCTACAAAATGTGTCCCAGAACAAAATATGGGTATTTTGAATTCCCACTACAAAACTATTAAAGCGCCCTTAACGGCTCTTTACGTGGAGCCGTCGGATGAAAAATATTTTTTATTCGAAGCTGATTGGATAAGTATATTAATATAAAAAAAAATAGTTGTCAGATAAAATCGAACGCAATTAGAAGAATTGAATCCATAAGATTGAAGGGCTTTTCTTATTATTTAACAATTCATATATTCTTGTTATGATTAAGTACAATATTTATTCAATATATTAAACACATTTATATGGTGAATTAACTTATATAGAATTACAAAGTCGTGACTTTTTATTTGTTTTTTTTTTTTTTATATTTAGCAGAATAGCTTTGACATATAATACTATTACTATTTAGATGCGTTTAATGCCCGCGTTAAGCTTTTGCTGATTATGAAAATTGATTTAAAGTTAATTGTCAAATTAAAATTTAATGGAAGGTTGCTTTTGATTATGAAATCGGTCATATGACACATAAATTAATACTCTTAGTGAGATTTTGCATTATTTCTGCTATATCGAAGGCTTTTCGCTAAAGATCTTCGCCATTTCTTTTGTTTTTGAGTTTCTGAGGTGGATGGTTGCCCAGCTTGAATTCTGCTGTTAATGTCAGTCGAATCTTTCTTCTGGCAATAGATGTCGGTTGTACACCTATTTTCTTGGCACGAGCGAAATTTTTCATTTTGTGAAACAATGAAATTATCTGTGTAGGTGTTGTCAGTTTTTCCAGAGATTTAATGGCTGGAAAGGTGCACAATGGCTGAACTGATTTCGTCGATTGCCTATACGGTGAGGGTGGAAAATTCTGTAAACATTTATGTGCAGTTCAAAAAAAATACAACGTAATGTGCAATTGCTCCTTAACTTCAGAAGACAGAAAAGAATTTGCATGAATAGCTCTCGACGAAAACACTCCAACTGAATTTTATGACGATATGTCACTCACCAGCAACGAAGTCACTATTTCAAATACGCAACCTACTATTCCTCCCGATTTTAATGATATGAGCTAACAAGTAGCAGAGATTACCAAAACAGCAGACTCCTCGAATTTACACTTAAAAAACAAGAAGCCACTGTGCACCTTTCCAGCCATTTTACACGAATAATAGATGTTGCTAATAGCGATACTTCATTGAATATGATCAATTCCATAGTAAAACTAAATAAATCTCCGAAAAAACTGACAACACCTACACAGATAATTTCGTTGTTTCACAAAATGAAAAATTTCACTCGTGCCAAGAAAACAGTTGTACAGCCGACATCTATTGCCAGAAGAAAGATTCGACTGACATTAACAGCAGAATTCAAGCTGGGCAACCATCCAACTCAGAAACTCAAAAACAAAAGAAATGGCGAAGATCTTTAGCGAAAAGCGTTCAATATAGCAGAAATAATGCAAAATTTCATAATCAAAAGCAACCTTCCATTAAATATATATAGTCGAGTCGAGTTAGTATAGACGTGTTTAAAAAGTGCTCTGTCTTAAACAACAATTAAAGGTATTTATACATACACAACAATACAAGAATACATGCTTGAAATCAACTGAATTTTTGTGATATTCTGTATAAATTTGCTAATTATTGTATTACGTATAGAAGAAAGCGTTTTTGTTTAAATACAACACAGTATATATGTAGAGAAGACGGCATTAGTTTTTTTTTTAACCGCCGCTCTTTTCCTCCGGTCTGTGTCCAGATTCTGTGTAAACAACGTTTAAAAACACCTTAACAGTTAAAAATATATGCTAACAACTTCTACTTTTCCGTGGTCTATTGTTGTAAAGTCGCCTTGAAAGACCCCTAGGCGTGAAGCGCGTCTTACTCCCTTTCCTTTGTTTCTTGTTTTAATTACCTTAATCGTAGGTTAATTAATTAAAAAAAAAATGCCAAAACCGAAAACAAGAAAAAAAAAGTGGATGATACTAGCGATAGCGAGGAAGAAATAACAAATAATGCAATTTTTAAAAAACTGGAAAAGATGGAAAAAGCATTAGATTTTATGTCCAACAAATTTGACGAGATGCAAAAAGAAAACGAAGAAATTCGTAAATTACTAAGCAACAAGAAAAAGAAAATACACATCTTAAGCAAAAGATACAGAATATGGAGAAGACCATTGAAAATATTGAAAAGGAAAAAATTGAAAACAATATATTGATAAATGGAATTGACAAACAGGAGAAAGAAGAAAATACGAAAGAAATAGCCGAAAAAATATTAAAGAAACTAAAAATAAAAGAGACCAATTCATGTATAAAAGAATGCTACAGGGGCAATAAACATGAGTCCCAAATTATAGTAAAACTAAATACAAAAGAAATTAAAAACAATATCGTTAAAGCATGTAAAGAAATAGGAAAAATAAATACACTGGATTGCGACTTAAAAGGAAGAAACAATGTAATATATATAAATGAACAATTAACAGTAAAATCAAATAAAATATTTTTTTGTGCAAGAAAATTGAAAAAAGAACATAAAATTAAATACGCCTGGACAAGGGACGGGAAAGTATATGTAAAACAGAGTGACACTAGCGACAAAGTAAGAATCAGAGAAGAGGAAGATTTAAACAGCTTCCAATAAAAATACTAAACCAACAATAACACAAACAACAAGAGGTACAAAACAAAATTCAAAATATACATGCACAATATAAGAAGCCTTAAAAAATAAATTTCAAGAATAGAGTTAATCCAAGCGTATACAACAACCAGAAATAATAGTTATACAGAAACATGGCTCTTCCCCTCTGAAGAACATTGTATAATATAAACAACTATTCTGCCATATATTTTTCACGAAGAACAAAAGGAGGTGGAATAGGCCTATACATAAGAAAAGATATCATTTCGATATACTAATGAACAAAACCATAAATAAAGTTGAGATAATACAGTATACTTACACCCATTAAACATAAACACTAACCTTAATATACAGGCCACCCACAGCTAGATTTTAAAGCTTTCAAAACCGTTTTAAAGAATAACATCTTAAATAGAAAAAGAAAGCACATACTCATAGGAGACTTCAATATAAATATCATAGAACGAAACAGTGTAACACGAGAATATTATAACATGTTTGAAGAAAGGAACTACAAAATAATGAACGCTAGATTGAAAAACCATTGCACGAGAATAAACCCGAATGGAAACAATTCTATATTAGACCATGTCACAACAAATACCAAAGAAGAAATCATAAAAATAAAAGTAGTACCAACAGATATATCGGATCACAACGCCCTTTTAATAAGAGTCAATCATAACCCACAACAAAACAGAGATATGAACTAGTGCAACACACGAAAACCGACTATAAGCAAATATCAATAGGAATAAAGAATATCGAACCAAAAAATATAACATCTCTAGAAGATTTGTCGAAGACCATACAAGCAATAATAGAAAAAAACCAGAAGAGCTTAAAAATTCGAAGAAGACACAATTGCCCATGGATAGACGAAAACATTATAATACAAATAAAAATAGAAATAGACTGTATATAAAAACAAAAACAACACCCGCTTAACGACAATTATAAGACAGAATAGAGACATCAAAAACAGTATACAAACCGTCTCATTAAACAAACTAAAGATCAGTATTTCCAAACCCAAATGAAGAATAGTAAACGAACAAATAAACAAAAATCAAAAACCAAATAAAGTAATCAAAGAATAACAGAGAAGATGGAACAATTACACACAGACCAAAGAAACAGCAAAGAAATAACAAATATTTCGCTACAATTGAAAAAAATTAGCCTTAAACAACTAGGAAATCACAAAAAAACCCGAACCACCATTACAAGAAAGAAAATACCACCAATCACATTCCAAGACACCACAGAAGAAGAAATCATAAAAAAAATAAAAACACTGAAAAATAACAAAGCACCAGGTTTCGATAAAATCACGAACGGTATAATGAAACAAAATGTGAAGAAACTTGCACCCATCTTAAGCATACTGATTAATAAAACACTGCACGAAGGTACCTACCCAGATTACTTAAAGAAAACAATAATAATACCCATACATAAAAAGAACGATGACAGTAACCCAGAAAATTATAGGCCCATATCTTTGCTATCGACAATAAATAAGGTACTAAAAAAAATAATCCACCAACAAATAATGAAACACGTAAAAGAAAATGACATAATAAATTACAGTCAATACGCATTTCAACCAAAATCAAGTACAATATCTGCAGCGTACGACCTAACAAGCAGTATACAAAAAGAACTAGATCATAAAAAAACAGTAGTAGTAGTGTATATTGATATGAAGAAGGCTTTTGATACTGTGTCAAAAAACAAATTAATAGAAAAACTCCAGCATTACGGTTTTAAAGAAAAGGAATTGAACATCATAAAGTCTTATATTTTCAACAAGCAGCAAATGACAAAAGTAAACAACTACGTGAGTGATTCGATGTCTGCCGATTTTGGATTGCCACAAGGAGGAAATCTACCACCAGTCCTCTATACACTTTACGTGAACGATCTTTTCGAACAACCTTTCCATGGAAAACTATACGCATACGCAGATGACACCTGCATACTTTATTCTGGCCACAGTATCAAAAATATGGAAACCAAGATCAAAGAAGATATTAACATTTTAGAAGAATGGTGTTTCAATAATCTACTTACCATCAATGAAACAAAAACTGTGTATATGATATATAGCAATAAAAGAGACAAACAGTACAGTAAGTAAATATAGAAATAAATAATCAGAAACTAAAAGAGGTGAATGAAACAACATACTTAGGATTACAACTACAAAACACTATGAAATGGGATAAACATTTACAGAAATTGATTGAACAAAATACGAAAACTATTGCAGCTTTGAATAAAATTAAGCACATAATACCGTTCGCTTAAAAAAACCACTATATCATGCTCTATTTAACCGCCCAAAAATAGTTATCTAATAAGCATTTGGGGAAATACGTCGAAAAAGAACCTATCCAAGATACAAAGACAGCAAAATAAAGTGCTAAAATTAATATACAAGTTTACATTATAGAACACCAACAACGTCTATTTATGGAAAGACAAACGAATTAAACATACAAGAAATAATAAACTTAAATAATATATTATTTTTACACAAAATAAGAAATAATGAGATCAAAATTAATTTAAAATTACAAACCAGTAGAGAAATACACAATTACAAAACTCGTAGAATATCGCACTTGAGAAGTGAAAAATATAGCTACCATAAATATAGTCAGACACTAACAACAACAGCAATAGACATGTACAGTGGGTCTCAAACTCATGTCATGCCCTAGAGAGGCGATATCAAACTTTCTTCCTTATGGGAGTGGCTTATGCCCGGAGTGCTCTTAATTACCGCCCAGACCTTTTTTGCATGCGTACGTATTATAACGCATTTTTAAGTGGAGAATTTGGTCCTAAAATAACATCATTTCAAACGCGTCACGGTCGCTGCTAGCTGATACGAACGGTTAAGTTAGGAAAGGTTTCGATGCCTACGGATTGAATCGTAATTGGTAACGTATTTTCTGACGAAAGTATGTTTGTTACTTATATCGATATGCTTAAAGTGTTATGTAGGTATAAAACATATCGCATATACTGGAGATACATACAGGAGGAGATGTTGACGATATTAATTGCTTGATTGTGTTATTTCTGAATGTCTATTTATGTTATATTTACAGCTACCGTAATTATTTTCACTGTATTTTCTTATTATAACTAAAGATTTATTTCCTTCTAATAAAAGGATTAATTTCTGTCTTGTTTCAGTAGCAAAAGAGGTGATCCTCTATTTTATAAATGCATCTAATGTAAACTATCCATTGTTCAAAATTCGAAGTTTTTTTTTGCATAGAAAGTGAAGAAAATTGTTGCGTATGTCGTTTCATTACCCGAATAGAAAATATTGTAAGTTTCTCTTAATGTTTAATTTGAATAAAAGAAAATGCTACCTATACGATACCGGAACTTCGAGCTTATCTTAATTTGACACAGCCATCTTTAGAAAAACTTTTTGTTAGAGATCTTTATAGTTTTTTTATTTATACTAACAATAATTTCCTTAGTAGGTCTGTCCACTTGCGTAGTCCTCTTTGAAATAGTTCCAAATATTGTGTGATTATTTATATTTTGTGTACTTTATCTTTTATATACCGAGTATTATATAGTTACTTTATTGTTCATTCAACCTTGTCGAATTGTAACGACTCCGTTAGATAATGTATTTTTTGTGATGAAACTTTGGTTGAAATAAGAACTTTTAACTAAACCGACAAATCTTTACCTATTTTTGGACTCTGAAATGGATACCTGTTTCTGTAATTCGCTTATCTTTACTTCCCTTATGAGTATACCTTTCTCACCATCTATTTACTATCTACTATCTGTGACGGGTTTGGCGACCGCAAAGCGCCATCACACACTAAAAATGCTAAAAATATTGGGTGTGAATATTTTTTTTCTTGTTAAAAATATACTTTCCCTATAATAAAATTATGTGGGACGTAAAAGGGAAGATCTAAGATA